>JAVJIF010018869.1:0-99681 GCA_038442645.1 Agave tequilana | reverse complement strand
GTACTTTACTTTATTTTTTCTCTTACAGTTGTATTGTCTATTCTTTCTTTCCTTTAATTCAAATTTTTACCCGCTTTTCCCTACTTTATAGATTATTTATGTTTCTTTCATATTTTTGTTTCATTTACTATTTTTTATTATTTGGAAAGTTTGTTTATTTTTATTTTTATTTTTCTTTTTGTACAATTTTTTTCACTTTTGTTTTTGCTTAATATTTTCCTTTTTTCTCCATATCTTTGTTTCTTTTTTGTTATTCTTGTTTTTATTTGTTATTTCTTTTCTGGCAATTTTTTCTTTCCTTTTTCTGAAGTTTATTCATTTTATTTTTTTTCAGACATTTCTATTTTTTTCATAATCAATATATTTCTTTCTTCTCACTTTTTTTCTTTCTTTATCGTGAGTACATTCTATCTTGTAATTCTATTTTATCTTTTCTTAGATTTTTCATGTCTTTTTTATTATATCCCTATTTTAACTATTCCAATTTTTAATACTGTTTTTTCTCTTTTCTTCTATGACATTCTTCTTTCGTTTTACCACTAATATTTTTTTTGTTTTTCCTGACTATATTCTCCTATCTTTCCTTTTTGTTTCTTCCTATTCCCTTCTTTTTTTAGTCTCTTTTATGATTGTTTTTTGTTTCTCTTTTCAAAATCAAGTACATTTTATTTTAATTTCGTCATTTTTTCTTGATTATTTTTTTTCAATTTTTCTTTCAATGGTTCATTCCTTTAATTTTTTTGTTTATTTATGTCATTCTTTTCTTTTTATATTTTATTCTTTACTTTTGTTTTCATGATTGTATCTTTTATTTTCCCAAAATTTTCCTTTTTTATCCGATTCTATTCCGCTTATTCTTAGTCCTTTTCATTTTTTTATCCAATTTTTTTATTTCTTAGTTTCTAACTCATATTTATTATTTTTCAGTGTTTCTCTATTTTTGTTTATCTCTATCTCTGCACTTCTTATTTGTTTCTCAATTCTTCTTACCTAAGATTTTTATTTCATTGTTTCATTCTCTCTAGATTGTTTGTTACATTCTATTATTTTTCTTTATACCATATATTTCTTTTCTTTTTCAAATTCAATTATACTTACTTTTAAGTTTTGTTCCCTTTTTTATTTAATTTTATGTGCCATCTTTTGATTTCTTTGTTTTTTCCCCTCTTTTCCCTTTTATTTAAATTTTTCTCCATTTTGCATAATACTTTTGTTTTCTTTTACTTTACTTTCTTTTTTAGTTTACTTTATTATTCTACTTTTTATTCTTTCTTTTCTTTAATTCAAACTTTTACACCTTTTGTTTTCTACTTTATTAATTATTTACGTTTCTTCCATATTTTTTGTTTCATTTACTATATTTTCTTATCCCAAAGTTTTCTTTTTCTTTTTAAACAAATTTTCTCACTTTTGATTTTGCTGAATATTTTGTCTCTTTTCTCCATATTTTTCTTTTTTGTTATTATTGTTTATTGTTTTTCTTTCTTGTCTTTTTTTTTTTTTTGCTTTTCTTTCAATATTTCCTTTCCTTTTTCTCAAGATTCTTCATTTTATTTCAGATTTTTTCTCTATTTTATAATATAATAATTATATTATTTTCTTTCTTCTCACTTATTTCTTTCTTTCTTTTGCTTGAGTGCTTTCTTATCTTGCAATTCTAGTTTCTCTTTTCTTATATTTTTCATGCCTGTTTTAATTTTTAATTTTCTTTTCTATAATTTTTTCTTCTAAATTCCTTTTCGTATTCTACATTTTTTTTCCTTTTAAGATGATTTTCTTCTTCTTCTTTTTTTTTGTCATGGAATTAATCTCAGAGAATAAGGAAAAATAATCAGAAAGTAAAGAAAAGTGATTTGAATGAATTTTTTAAAAAAAAATATCGGGATAAAAATCAGAGAAAGAATTGAAAACAAATAAGTAGAATAGAATCATTTACAAAAAATATAACAAACAAAATAAAAATAAAAATATGGAAGTAAAATAAAATAAGGAAAAAACGAAGAGAAGAAGAATTTTTTTATAAAAAAAATAAAAATACTGAAATTTAAAAAAGTCAAATAATATGTGGAAAAAGAAGAAAAACTTGAAAGAAGTAATAAGAGAATATACTAAAAAGGGAGGCAAAGAAGAAAATTTATGAAGAAAAGAATGAAGAACATGAAAAAAAATTATAAAGAAGGAACCATTAATGAAATAATTTAGGAAATTAAATAGTATTAACCCAACATTTTGGGAAAAAAACTAATCATAATATAAAAAGGATTGGAAAAGGGGATGAGATTCATGAGAAGAATCAGCAGAAAAGTAGAATTTAAATAAAAGAACTATAATGTATTCAGGAAAAATAAAGAAAAATAAAGAGTAAAACTCGTTTAGTAAAACAAAGATTAGTAATAAAAATGAAGAAAACTGGTAAGAAGTAAGAAGAAAAGATAATAAAAATGGGAAGTGATGAAAAAATATAAGAAAAGAATGAAGATAATGAAAAAGAAAAATATTATAAATAAGAAGGAATCATTAATGAAAGAAATTAAGAAATTAAAGCAATCCGAACCCAATTTTTTGGAAAAATCCCTTACTGTAATATAAAAAGAATTAGAAAGAAGGATGAGATGAATCAATAGAAAAGTAGAATAAATAAAGAACTATAATACATTCATGAAAAATAAAGAAACAATTGAGTAAAAAACAGTGGGAAAAAAAGAGTATAAGAGAAACATTAAAAATCATTAATTTTCAAATTATTTGTTGTTTTTTTTCATAAACTTCCAGTACAAAACCTGTAGTGAATCTTTTCAAGATAAATTAATAATAATAAGCAAAACAATTCCTGTTTGCACCGGGCTACGACCTATGTTTCAAATATATAATAATAAGAAAAACAATAAACTATACAAAACAATGGTATCTTTAGATATTGGTTGAAGTAAATATATTAAATCAAGCGAGAGAAATTATCGATTTTTTTAAAATAAGAATTGAATGATTATAAGAATAAAGGTAAGCATATAAGATTTTAATTCTTGTAGTTAAGAAAGTTTAAAAAAAAAATAAAGAGATAAGAATTGACTTTTATAGATAAGAAAGTTTGTTTTTATTTTTCAAATAAAAAAGGTTTAGCTTCATTTGTCATATATGTAACCATTTTAAATCATACTTCAGATACATGAATATACAAATTTATGAGGAATGAAGAACTTATATCATAACTGAAATTCTAAAGATGTTTGCTCACAAAGAACAATTATAATCAATGAGGTAAAGAGATGAGAATACTTACAAATAAGAAAGTTTGAATATTATTTTTTGGAATAAGAAAGGGTTTTTTTGGATTGGAAAATAAATGTGCCCTCACTTCTACAACTACTCTTTCTTTTTCTTGAGTTAAGTGACCACCGACTCCTTATTTTTTTTGTAAGCACACACTCTTTATAACTGAAGTTTCTTTTTTTTTTTAAACTAAAAATTTACATTTCTTTTATCCCAAATTTTAAATTTGTTATTAACAACCGCCTCCCACTCCTTTCTCATCCTGGAAGTCTCCCCCCCCCCCTCTCTCTTCCTCTCTCATCCCGAAATTCCTACTAAGTCTCTCTTCTTTCTTATCCCGAAATTTCCACTCGCTCTCTCTTTGTCCTTGATTTCAGAAAGGAGAAAGAAGAGGTGTTGCAATACACTTTGCTATATAGGGATGGTGAGAGGGGAGGATGAAGAGGAAGTTGTTAGTGGTTGTATTGTTAAGTGCAATATGTAAAGGATGACCATTGGATAATATTACATCGATTAGAGGGGATAGGTTGCCGGCTTGTGTATCATTAATTTAAAAATATAAAGCATGGAGACTTGTATATAGCTTGTGTATCCGTGTTCAACATTGACACTCCATGGTGATGGCATGTGCCAGACATCGACACTCCATAGTTCTGACATGGACTCTACGTCTAAGAAATCCTACACTGTTCTGGTTAAAAGTTCTCTTTTTCATGTTTAAGACAAGGGATGGATATTGTTTCTCTAATTGGGTTTGTGAGATCTAAATTTATTTGCATTTTAACTCATTTATCCAATGAAATCTTCAGTACATTTTCTTTATTTTTTATTAATACATACAGCTCCATTCTGAGCCGTTTGATTTTCAGGCAGCCGGTTGCCTAGGTTCCCATCCATAGCCCCCTCTCGTGGGGTAGTCTGCAAAAGCAGGCCTCATTCGAATACGTGGGGATTAGGGACGAGTGGCCCCCATGTGATGGAGCCACTCAAGGTTACAAAAGGATGGAGAGGTTGATGATAACATGTCTTAAGATTATAGGTGAACTTTTGCGGTGGATTGGTGCATTAAAGATTGTTATGTGATTGGCACATATTTTAGTGACTTATGAGAGCACTTTCAAACCAGCAATAATGTTTTCAGCGTTGGATGACCTTGGTGCAAGGAAGAAGGGAAGTTATGGGAATGAAATCCAGGGTTTGAATTGTTTTATTTATTTATTGTTATTACTATTATTTTTTTACTTCTTTTTTCTTTGGGGAAGGGGGGGGGGGGGGGGGGGTGTTTGCCTACGATGCTCCTATTTCTTTAAAAAATGTATATATGGTTCACATTATTAGGCAGGAGAACGATCCTAACTAAAAAAATGAACTTTGTGAAATGAGAATGTTAGGATGGACATGTAGTAAAACTAGGAAGATTAAGGTGAAAATGCATATATATGAGGAGAAAGTAAGCTAATAAGTTAAATCGATATAGCGTGAGATGACAGGGAGCCAACTTAGGTGGTCATCGCATGGTCAGGAATTTGAGGATGTTGCGGCCCAAGCAGTTGGCGTTGTTTTGTCTGGATGATGTAAAAGAGGAGGGAGAGACCTAATGGATGGAAGTTATAATATGGTACTTCAGTAATATGGTAATGGCACCAGATGGATAGAAGTTATGATATGGTACTTTCAGTAGTATGTCAATGGCACCAGAGCTTCTTTTAGTTCTAATGCATGATGACCAAAGATTCACTAGGGCGAACGTCAATAGTTGGACAAAGCTTATATGGTTATGGTTTCGCTATCATTGCACAGCCAGGTCATTCCTGTTACAATACTTTAATGTTTCTTCTTTCTTATTCTTTTTTTTTAATATTTTTTAATGTCCTGTTTGTCCTCCGGGGGGGGGGGGGGGGGGGGGGGGGCTAACTTTGCAATAATATCTTTTCATATAGAAACCATTCATGATGACTTTATCACTATGTTGTCATGCTTGCTGGATATTATGAATGCAGATGTTTTTTTCCTACTAGTTCCTTTTGTTCCAAACAACTACTAGATTTTTGTTCTATTGATTTTCTTTTGATAAAATCTTTTGACTCTTGAAGGTGAAAGAGTATGTGTCCACAAGGGAGGGTCTGGAGAGGGTGTGTCTTCTTGTTGACACCAAATGGGGTATGAAACCAAGGGACCATGAACTCATTGATTTGATGGAGAGGTACGATATACAATCATATCTTGTCTGATACTATTTATTTTATTATTGCGCGTATGATTTAGCACTTGAATGCCTTTTAGTTCTGAAAGTTGGAGCAAAGAATTATGTCAGGATTGTTATATCATCTTTGGACTCCTTAATTGGAGATGAGAATCCTCATCTCATGTTGGAACATGCTTATGTATGAAGAGAAATTTGGAATTCAGATGATTTTCATTTGTCCTTTTTTTATATTTGTATCGTCATATAATACACATACTAGGACTAATAATCAATAGTCATAAAAGCATTATGAAACATCTCAATGCCACTAAATTTGAATGGTATCATCCTGTTAGTTTCTTCTGATCTTACTAAGTGCAGAAATAGGGGGCTAATCCAATGAGCTCCTTATACAAAGACTCATATATATTATCAAGGCACAATTTTTCCGCTTCGGCCTTTTTTATTTTCTCATGCCCTTGTGTGTAAAGGCATAATATCTATTTTCTTTTTAGTTTGGTTTCACTTTCATCCCACCTGCTTGATCCACCCCCTCACAGCATGCACCCACTCAACGAGATCCATGCTTGTGTATTTAGGCTTTGGTGTGTAATGCATGCATTTGATAGTTCCTGTCACACATTGTGCTAAATCTTCTTTTTCTTTTCAATGAGCTCAAGTGTGCGGAATATTGCGTAGCATACTATGTGGTGCCACTGATTTAGTTTCTTCAGTAGCAAACATTTAACTACTCACCATGCTGATGCTTGCTTGTAGCAAATCCAAAACATGCACATATTATTCCCTTATGTTTTGGCACACATACATACTTCATACATATATAGCCTTTTTACTTTCCGATTTATTCATGCAGGGGTGAGTTTTTGGCCAGGCTCTCTATCTTTACACACACACACACACACACATGCCTTTTTTACTTTCCGATTTATTCATGCAAGGGGTGAGTTTTTGGCCATGCTCTCTATCTTCACACACACACACACACACACACCACACCACCCCACCCACCCGCATACACGCATAGTCCTTTCTTTTTCCTTTTATGCATTTACCATTCCAGGGAGTTGAGTTTTTACTCTGTTATTTGGCTTGATACGGTGGCCTAAGTTGTGTGCAGTTCACTGTGGCAATATATCATTTTCTCGCTGTTCAATGTTGCCGAAAGCAGAAATCGGGAGGGTAGGGCTTACACTTTATAGGCTTTAGCTGGGTTTAAACAAAAACCACCAAGCTATTTTCAGTATAAAATTAAAAAATAACTATAATAGAAGTAAATAGGAATTGGAAAAGAATGAAAAACCAAATTAAATTAAAAATCAAAGAGAGATTTTGATGATTCAATTTGATATACAATAGAAAAATATATGAAAGCATATTAAAGACAGATATAATAAATATTTTTTATCAATGTAAGTCTAAGAAGACAAATTTAAAAATTAAAATATAGTCATTCTACCATCAAACAACAACAACTAAGTCATTCTACCATCCAATACGAAAATTTACAAGCTATACTAGAGTCAAGAATGAACACAACAACAATAGAAGATGAATATAAATATCAAAACATGTAATATGCAAAATGAAAAAAAATCGAATATAAAAGAAAGAGGTGAAATTGTTGGGATTTCTAAAAAAATAAAATTAAGAAGTTATAACAACAGAAATGATACAAATAGAAGAAATTAGATTTTTTTGAATGATTTTATATTAGTTAAGTGCAATAAATAACAAAGCGTCATTCATTTTACAATTTTAAACTGTGAAGATAACAATGAAAATCAGAACAAGATTTAAAATAGCATATAATATAAAGAATTTAAAAAATTGTCAGAAAGATGGTAGATTGATTTTTACACCAAATTATTAAATAATTAAGAAATAACCTTTTGAATACCACGGAGAAAATTTTGTCCGTATGAGATTCTTAGCGGTTAACATAGTTGTTGGCTACAATTGTAAGTGTAGAGAGTTAAGAGAGGGTAGTAAACTAGAGAAAATTCTTATATCCACTTTTGCCTACCAAAACGTGGATTGAAGCAAACTTTCAAGCTTTTTAAGTGGGACAAGCCGGATCACAAGTCTATAAAATAGACCAGAGGCTTTCTACTACAACTTTAGGTTGAATCAAAGGACCCACTAGACTATTTCTGCTAAAATAGGGCGTTAGCGTGGCCTTTTTAGGCTTTTTACAAGAGTGCCGTTGTTATACACTTTCATTATCTATGAGAATTTTGGGGGCTTGCTCTTTGGTTGCATATAGTTATACTGCAGAAAAGATAAATTTCCCTGCTTCCCAAGAGGTTTACACAAGGATTTACAGTGGAACCCTCTCGTCACTACAATATTCAAAATATATCATAGTGTTTAAAAAAGTGAAGGTGCAAGGCAAAGCATCCAAGCCCCTCATGAGGCGAGACATAAGCCTCACGGATTTTCCATTTTTTTTAAAAAAAATTTATGAATATTATAAAAGCATACAAAATGGTACAGTACTTATTGAGTAATGAAGCATAATATCATACTAGGCATGAATTTATACCAAGATGCAGAAATTCTCAAAAGATCACCCGTCTTATTGAAGTCTCAGCAATAGTAAAATACTAGACAATAAAAAATATATTCACATACATAAAAGTTAATTTCTGTCCAGAATGTTAAAAGGCAATCTGTCTTACCAAAACCACCTAACTTGTTGAAGGCCACTTGGCCGTACTTATTACTTAATACCACAGGGCCAAAGGTTTAGTCTTATTTATACTTGGGTAAGTACCGTACTCTACTATGGTTAGAAGGAATCCATGTAAAGAATTAAAAAAAAGGAAGGGAAAGCTTTGAGAGAGACAAAAACAAAAGGTTAACAAATGAAACCAGAAAAGAGGTGCAGATGAAAATGGAAGAAAACTCAGCAGTTCACGAACTTCCACCACACCAAGTTGTGACCAGCAACAGTAGTAATTGGAGTAAAGAAAATCATAAAAATCAGATGGAGAGGAAACTCAAGATATGAAGCAAAATACGGGGGAAATAATAAAATAAAATAAAATTGATGCTTACCTCGCGTCACAAGCAATGATTTTTGAGACAATGGTAGTCGACAAGATTCTATTCTGATGCTTGAAAGGCATAAATAGATCGGAAGAGAAAAAGTTCGGGCCTATTCCGTCTTAACTATAAGTTTATCTTAAACTTTTTATGTGACTTTTTTGACTCTGGTGAAACAAGCGTGTGCCTCAACAGGAAAGCACAATTGGGCGTGTGAAGAGTATGCTTCATTCATGCCTCATGAAATGAGGCGTGCACTTCTTAGGAAAAGATGCCTTTCAAATAGGCGAGTCATTTGGGTTCAAAATACACTGAGGTGCCTAATGCTTTTTAATATACTGTGATACCAGTATCTGAACTGCTTGTTTATATCTGCAAGATGATTATTGCTGAAGGCTTTACCAGTGAACACCTTAGTTGCTCCCTTTTGATGGGAAGTGTCTGAATGAAGATTCATCTGCTATCCAACTCCTAATTGTTATGCCTGAAACAAAGGCCTGTGCTCACATATTAATATGTTGTTCATTATCTTATATAATGTGTATTTCATATATTTTGTGACGGTGTCTCATCAATTTCCTCAGATCCCGCACACCTTACCAGATAGTGCTAACCAAAACTGATTTAGTTTTCCCCATTGATGTTGCTCGCCGAGCTATGCAAATTCAAGAGGTAAAGGTCTTATTTCAGTTGTATATGAAAAACATGCGGCACATTTTTCATTATCACCAACATTATTTTAATTTTGTTGCAGAATCTCAAGAAAAACAAGTCAATAGTGAATCCTGTGGTGAGTTCCCATCGCCTCATGATGTGCCTCAGATGATGCTCGGTTCCTTCTAGAAAGAAATGTAAATGGGAGGATGTTTGTGTTGTTAGTATAATTACTTCGTTAATGAATGCAGATGATGGTGAGCTCCAAATCTGGAGCTGGTATCCGTAACCTCAGAAGTGTGCTTGCTAAGATAACTCGGTTTGTTAAGCCATAGAAGGTGAATAGCTATCTTCTGCATTTTCTTTGCGAAACTCGCTTTCTTTTCTTAAGCGAAACCAATATTGTGAACCTTCTAATTTGAAGGGCAGCAAGGACCCGGTCATCTGATTGACTATTGATTGCATGCAGCTGTCGACCAGTCTTGAAACAAACTTATGTTGCAAGCAAATGCCAGGGGAGGTGAGTTAATTGATATTCTATGATTACAGTTTATGAAGTACCAATACTTATTTTACCTCCAGTATTCCAACTGGCATTGACTTTCCTCGGCATCTGGTTTTGTTTCGTCGATGTGTAACTGAAAATTTTCGACCCATTTCGTGCATCCTGTAGGTGATCTCAATCCTGAAGACCTGGGTTGTCACTTTGCCTGAATTTGTTAGAGAATTGCATCAGAGTTGGATTAAATTGAATTATCGTTGCCATGTTCAGCAGAAGTAGGCTTTTTGTTCAGGGGTGACTCAAATCAGCCTTGGCTGCACAATTTTTACGCGTAGTGTACAGTGCAAACTTTGCTGGATAAAAGCAACTGTGGCTCTAGAGATTTGCTTGTTTGATCGTAATATACAGTCCTTTGAGAATCAAATTTTGTTTTATTTTACTTTCTCTGATTATTTCTTGTGGGGAATGAAAGTGAGAGTCCCATCTGTCTCCCAACACTTTATAATTAACAACAGGTTTCAATTTGGCAGCAGCTTCAAAGAGAGTGCGAATTTGTGTATGCTTCATTGTGTGCTGCATTCATGGCACACTGGAGAGCAAATTATTGATAGTAATATAACGGGTTTCTTTTCATATTGACCCTCCGACTCTCCCATAATTCCATATTAACATCTGAAATGTTAATATTTTCACTCAGATCGTTTTATTTGCACTCAGAGAGTGAATTTGCACTCATTTGCATTATTGAATCGCCTCATTTGCACTCGGAAAGTGAATTTTTCAAACAAAATTACACATTTTGTGATGTATGGAAGCTACTAGGGTCGACTAGTAGTTTGCGAAGGTTGGGTCATGGTGTGTTGAAGTTGCGTATAAAGACTGCTAGCAGTTCATAGAGTTCG
The DNA here is from genome assembly GCA_038442645.1 of Agave tequilana. Lineage (NCBI taxonomy): Eukaryota > Viridiplantae > Streptophyta > Magnoliopsida > Asparagales > Asparagaceae > Agave > Agave tequilana. The sequence goes on along the minus strand of JAVJIF010018869.1, from coordinate 89,102 downwards.
GAGCTTCTTTATCTAAGCTTTACGGTTTTATTTTCAAATAAAAGAAAAGATTAAATTTTGAACTTTTTTATGGAAAATTAAAAAAAGGTGCACGTTTTGTGGTTAAACTATCTTCAAATGCACTCTTCACATGGTTCCCAAAAGACAAAAGGTATCTGTCTTAATCATTTAGACTAGTGTCCTCAAAATGTGTTAACAATAGATCAAAAGTCTAAATGGAGGGGAACACAATAATAACTTTGTCACATCACCCATTCAATTTGCTCTTTTTATATTTCTTATTAGGGCAATATCTTTTCAGATAGAGCGAGAAAAGGTTGAGGCGAACACTGGATCTGCTCTTGGTTGGCGATACTTCCGATAGTATTTGGAGGACATTCAGAGTAAAGGGGCATGAATCTAATTCTGATCATTTCAGATCGATGCCTTCCTGGATGCTCGATGTTCTGGCTCTTTGTTTCAGGCTGCTTTTTTTTCCTGATGTTTTGGCTCTTATTATTCCTTTTCATTTTGGCACTGCGAGTGCATCTGTTTTTTTCTAATGTTTATTTAGAAATATTTTCATTAAAAAAATTTAATGGAGCACGAGGACCAATTGATTCACCTTTTTATTTCTTTAAAAAAAAAAGAAAAAGAAAAAGTCTAAAGAGAGAGCAGTTGGAGAGGAGAAGAAATTGCAATGGACTGGGCAGCTGCCCACCAACTGTTGGCAAGTGCGAACTGTGTTAGGTGGTGCATTCCACGTCTCAGATCACCACAACCAAATACACGGTCAACAATTTTCTTATCCAACCCTAGACACTTTCAAAATTGACAGGTCATACAGTTTACTTTCCCTTCATTTATTCTTTCCTTTTGCTTTTTTTTTTAAATTATTTTCAGTCTTTTTAATTATTCCAAATTTCTTGGTCTTTCTTGTTTACATTTATGCATTTGCCATCTAAGTTGTTATTGAATTGCAATACAACACTCTTACCCTTGGTTTTTTTGCAGACAATGTTTCTTGTTGACCAAAGTTTTTAATTCAAGGGGTGCAAAATATCAAAAGTCATATAGCTAATCTCAAATGTAGATGAATAAATTTTGTCGGTCATAAAAAAAAAAAAAAAAAAAAAAAAAGTTCTTTTTCTTTGTCTTTCTTTTTCTATGAGGAAGGTCAGAGGTGGACCCCAGCAGCAGCCTCAACAACCCTTGTTCTTCTATCAGTGCTGGCGGGCCCCACCATCTGGAAACATATGCGTGTGCTTGGACCAAGAAATACACACACTAATCATTTAATTTATAATAATTTAATTTAAGAAAGCAAGCAATATATTTCCTAGTTCCTATTCCCTCTTGTGCTTGTGTTACAAAAAAGTCAGCTCAAAAAAAGAAAGAAACCACTTCTAAATCTCTCTCTCTCAAATCCCACCCAAATTCTTGCAGAGAGAGCGAGAGAGAGATGTGCCCATTGAGAGTTCTGCTCATCTTTCTCTCTGCAACCTTGGCTGGGTTCTTTGTGCTCAGAAATCTCAAGGCCCAGCCTGAAGACAGCAACAACAACAACAATCAAGAAGATGAGGAGAAGACCTCCCCCAAAGAGCAGCTTCCCCTTTGCAAAAAGGTGTGTATTTTTTCTTTTTTTTTTCTTTTTTGCTAAATACCCCCTTCCCTCTTTGTTTTAATCTTGAGTTGATATTTTTTTGCTGTTTATAAGGTTGGATCTGCAATCTGCACTGGGTTCTGGACCTGTGTGGACATGGCCAGCGGCCGCTACCTCTGGAGGAATCTGGTGGCCAATTCTGACAAGAAGTGCTAGCTGCCTTGATTTTTGCTGTGTAATTTTCTAATTTGTGATGAAAAGGGAGGGGCTTTATGTATAATGGGCTGTATTTATTTTTTCTCTCTATGCAAAATGCAATCAGACTGATTTCATTGCAATGCAATCTTGTGCTTTAAATTTTAGTATTTTAAATTTTGTGGGTTTGGAGAATATATCATTCTTCAACTAGAAGCAAACTTCCCACTTCTTTAGAATTAAAAAAAAGAAATTGCATTAATTGCATTTTTGGTTCCTGGAAATTTTTGAATTTTATAGTTTATGGTGAGGGGGAGGCTTACTGCATTAATGAGCTGAAATTCTTCTCTTTATCAAGGAATCTAGCAGTGGTGATTTCAGTGTAACTCTATAGTTTGAACTGCCTAATTCCCCTTTCTGCAGGTTGCAAAAGACAGTAATTTATACTAATAGATTTATTTCTTGTGTTGTAATGTTATTATTGATGTTTGTGTTTTGAAATTGAAACTGCTAAGTTTGGAGATGTGTCATTCTCCAATCTCCATAAAGAAGCAAGCTCCCTTGTTTAGAAAAAGGATAAAGAAATGAAATAAATTTGTTTCTTTCACTTTTAAAATACAAAAATGATATAAATTTGTTTCTTTCACTTCTCCTCAAAAATTAGTTGCCACATTATTTTCAGTGGTTACACTGTTCTCTCACTCTCTCTTTAGCCTTCGTACCTGCAAGCTTCTAAAAAAGCAAGAAAATCTCCATAAAGAAGTTTTATTGAAGGATGAGGAACAGGATACAAGTACTGTTATAATTATGGATTTTAATGGTTCTTCATCCTGTTCAAGTTCAGAATTTTCTGGCCTTTGTTTGTCGGTGAATTCATTTGCTTGCGAGGCATTAATAATAGACTGAAACTATTTTAATTTAGAATGTTAATCTATTAAGCCTTTGATTTCAATCATGTAAGGACTTTAGGCACTATTTCAAAACACTAGCCTAGGTGGAGTAGCTCAAATTCTTATAAATCTAAGATCATTCTCATGTCTAACTGATGTTAGACTATTTATTCAACTCAAATCCTAACAATCTCCCTCTCGAACAAAGAGTCTCCTTGTAAGCTCATCTTAACACATTAAAGATATATGCTCAATCGAGATCGACATCCTTTTCAATGCGTTACAGCATACGTCTCAACTAGCTTTATAGGGATTTTATTGCGACTTTTTGTGCCTGAGAATTGAACAGGTTTTATCTCCTTCAAACAAAAAGTTCGGGCCTCCCTGCAAGCCGATCTTCCTCACTCCTTATCAACACGTATTACATGAAGCACGTGGATCACTTCTCTTCACTGTGTTAGACAACACGTCTTACATGAAGCACCTGGAGCATGATTACCTCCCTCAAGAGCTCAGTTTTTTATAGAGCCAGCTTAAAAGGGGCCCACTGTGTCTTCCACTGTGTTGAGGGATCGAACATCACCCACGCACGACTAAGTCCGAGACATGACTCTGATACTATTTGTAAGGACTTGGGGCACCATCCCAAAAGACTAGCCTAGTAGATGGAGTAGCCCAAATCCTTATAAACCGAAGACTATCTCTTTGCCTAGCAAATATGAGACTATTTGTTCAATCCAAATCCCAGCAAATCACGCATTAAGCTTTTTTATTTTCATTTTTTTTATATGTGAGATTACTTCAGTTGGCTCTTTTCTTGAGTCATATAATTAGATGCAAGAGGCCACTCTAATAAATCTTCATCTTGATTTGATTTGTCATGAGGAACCCAGACATCTTGCACATCAAGTTGTGCCAACATTCGCTCTTAGATATGTTAAAAGAAGTTTAGCTTATTATCTGATATCTCAATTGAGTTATATTATATTAGTTTAATTGTGTTTTTCATTTTACCTTTTATCTTTGTGCTATTAGAATATAAATATAGTGAAAAATGTATCTCAACCGACAGCTGAGAGAGACTCTTTTAACTGTTACTTTAAAATGGTCGCAAACTTACTGCAACATGCAACATGGTCCCAGTCCACTGTAAGATGGTCGCAGTCTTAAAAATCATATATTTTCAGTGTAATTAGGATTGCGATCATGGTAACAGTCCTCAGAAAAAGACTTCGACCTTGATCGCAGTCCTTAGAAAAGGCTGCGGTCATGGCTGCAGTCCTCATAAAAACACTGCGACTTAATCATAGTCATCATATAAAACTGCGACCATGGTACCAGCAGCCAAAATTGTGGTTAAAATTAAGCCACGAAGCGCCAGTTGAGAGAGTCTTTCTCAGGTGTCGGCTGAGGTACAGATCCCTCATAAATATATTATACTTACCATCGTTTGAAGTTTTAGCGTAATTGCATGGATTTTAATTTAATATCAGAATAATCCAAGTTCAATTCCCACCAAAAAAAAAGAAGCTAATTTAAAAAACAAAAATAACACTATGCAAAATGCAAAAGCCGATAAGCGGGGTTGAATATCACCACAATTTTGGTGTAGGGACTTAAATATGTACATACATTAATATTATTCAGCAAATATTTATGATTCAGATCAACATATGGAGACAATTTTCCTTAAAAAAAGAACAATTGGAGGTAATTTTCAACAATCTACCTTAACCTTAGCCCTTGATTTAAAATATAATTTTTTAAAGTTAGCTCTTATAATTGAATCTAAGGACATTCCTGAAATATGTCCAAAGCAAAGTTCGTAAAAAACAGGACTTTAATCTTAGGGTTTTTTAGATATTATTTTCTAAAATCTCTCATATTTTAATATTAGTTCTTCAAATCTTTTGAATTGTTATTTATTCCCTCAAACTTTATAAGTTACACCCAATCTGTCTTTCTGTCAATTTTTTCACTAAAAACTAATTATGATATGATGTGAGCTTAACTAAGATAGTCAATTACTTGATTACCCAATGCTGTTGGGTTTTACAAAGGAGAAGAAGATTGAGCTTAGGATTTGCTCTACTTTAAAGATAGAATATGTGGGTTTCCTAGGTTTACAAAGAAGAAGAAGATTGAGATTGATATTTGCTCTCCTTCAAAAGGGAATAGTCATGGATTTACTAGGTTTGACAAAAGGGAGAAGGATTGAAGCTTAAGGATTTGGAGAGAGGAAGAAAGATCCATTAGGGTTTTTGACTGTTGGAGAAGATGGGCGGAGAAGATGTGTTAGAAGAGTGATTTAGATTGGTCTAGATCTAGGATAGTTGGTTAGGTGTAATTCAAGTAAAATAAAGCTAGATTGATTCAATTTTTTTTTTTAATAAAGATCGTAGCCTGATCTTAAACATAAGACCTCCCTAAATGAATTCACTTAATTTCATTCAATTATTAACAAAGATATAATGGTCATAATAAGTAGAATCACTATAGTTAATGAAATAATCTCTCGACTTAGATGGAAACTAACTAGAGAGATTAATTTGATGTCACTTATAAAATTTGAGAGACTAAATAGAAATTCAAAAGATTTGAGAGACCAGTATCAAAATATAAAAGATTTTTAAGATAAATATCGTCTTGAAGTAACTACTATACTCACTACTCAGAAAGACACGTGTTGTTCGCCTGCCATGCACCCAATGTGATATCATCAAGTCGTCACTAGGAGTTGTGATACCAATTTATCTTCAAAATAAGAGATTGAACCAAAATATTTAACAATAGACTAATAAGTTTTTGATCCAAAAGGTTAAATTCAATTCATTAGACTTTAGATCCTAATCACATATTATGAAACAAGAACTCATATTTCAATTCTATTATTGATTGATGCCGGGCCTAGATTTTACTCAAATATTTCTCTCAACTCGCGTGCTTTTAACACGACACAAGACACAAGACACAAGCCAACGAGTATATCTCCCAACACTTGACAAATATTGCTGAGAATCAAATAGAAACTGATGACATTTTTGTTGCTCACAGTTTATTTCTCAAACTTCTGTTTTTTATATCAAATATTAGTCATCTCATCATAGTCTTATAATTTAATTGTTATAGGAAGAGAATTGATAGTCTTATGAGCTAAGGGTTCGTATGTGGGAAGATTGGAGAACATTATATATTCCTGAAGTTGCTAGAAAGACATGTGATATCCGTGCTCAAGTTGTTGTCTGATGAATGAAACGAAACTCGAGAATATTTACAAGAAAAGGAGCTATGCCGCAGAAGTTGCCCATAAGGGGCTGTTCTATTCAAATTTTTTTGAAAGAATTCTCTTGTGTAATTCTGCGAGTTGTTCTATATTTCTAGATTGTATTGTTTTTCTTTTCTTCTCATCACTTGCGTGGCGAGGATTTTCTTTCTTCTTTTTTCTTTTTCTTTCATGTACTTAGGCCCTGTTTGGTTCTAAAAAATGAGAAGGAAAATCACTGTTCATGAGCTTCAAAGAAGTGAAATTCTATTTCTTTGTTTGTTTGCAGTTTTTATGGAGTTAGGAAAAAAATATAGGCCCCATCAAAATCAGAGTTAGAGCCCATCTACAGTAGCGTTGTCTGTTATCTCTCACTTGTAAGAGAAAAGCCGCAACAAATATGACAATAAGATTATAGTTTGCAACTTTCTCTGCGAGTGTGCAAGTGTGGGTCATGTTCTAAATTTTGCCTCAAAATTTGTTCTTCCAAGCAGGGGCTTAATTCTCTCGTCTCTTTAAAATATTTAACTGGATCTCGGTCCCGTTTTCTCCTAAAAAAGATATCTTAGGGTTTACGTCCTATCTAATAAACTATTGATTATTATTTTGAGGATCTTAGCTGGAAAACTCAACCAGGTCAAGGGTAACTGAGCTCAAGAATCCTGACGGTTAAACAATATATTTCAACTACAAATTAACAAATAAATAAGTAAAAAAAATTTCACATGCGCCCTTGGAGTAAAATAAGACTGACTTTAAGGTGTGACCTTTCAATTTCCAATAAACTCGGTCCTAAACCTAATACTTTTCAATTTTTTCCATTTTTTTAGGACTAGAAACCCGACTCATACGTATTAAAAGAAGAGATACGTACATAGGTTGCAGCAAGGAAAAGAACAACACTAAACAATAATCATCTAAACACCGTCATCTTTCATAGACTAAATATGCACGAGGATGAGGAGTGGACCTAGTCGTTACTCACCGTGCTGCATGGATATAAAGTGAGGCCAAAGCCGGCCAACTACTAGTTCTTAGATGACAGCACTCATGCTCTTTACCTGCCAAAAAACATCCCAAAAGTATAATTACAGCAACAAGTTTTAATAGAACAGGGAGGAAAAAGTCATAGAAAAGACATAAAAAAAAAAAAAACTTCCCAAACTTAGTTGCATCCAATCCTTAAGACAGGTTACAGCTTCATTAACCCTATTCCTCAACACTGCACTGTGATCTCGAAAGAGCTTGTCAACAGAGTCTGCACCCATGTTGCATCTGCACCAATTGTATCATTCCCTTCATAGAAGTTTATCAGCTCAATTGCCTTCTGAAGTTTCAGTTTTTTCTTCTCTCTTGCAGCTTGTGTCCTCAAAGTGTGTATAAAAGAGACTGTTTGATAAGATATCCTCTGATATAAACTCTTTTTACTGAATAATTTGTTGTTTGGAGCACTCCATATACACTGGCAAACAGTGGGCACCAGATTTCTCCACAAATTAGAGACAAGTTGTTGTGATGGTGAGTAAGGATGCTCTCCATCAATTCTGATGGTGAGTGAGGATGCTCTCCATCAATTCATTCACAGAGCTAATATCCTGGTTGATACCAAGCTTGTTTCTTAGAAACTGCCAAAAACCAAGGTTTTGTCACAGTAAATGAACAAGTGGTCACACTTTCTTCATCCATGTTACAAAGAGTACACAACGTGTTTGTTTCGTTGTAAAAGTCTGTAAAGCGTAAATGGCAATTGCGATTTACGAATATGGGGTGTTTGCTTAGATCGTAACTCATAAAAAGTATTTGCATTTCACTTATGATCCACTTGCAATACAAACAGTTAATTTTTGGTCATGTAAATCTCACTTACAGCCTACTTGTAGTAAAAACAGTTAATTTTATGGTCTTATATTGCAGACAATTAATTATAATTAGATTAAATTTTTTTATTATTAATTTAATCTTTTTAAATTATGAGAATTTTTGAATTATTAGATTAAATATAATTATTAGATTAAAATTTTTATTAATAATTTAATAATTTTTAATATTAGAATTTTTCATTAGTAGATTAATTTTTTTGTTACTAGATTAATATAATGTATTCTACTTAATTTTAATTTTTTTACTTTATTTATAGATTAGTAATATTTAATATAATTTTAATAAGTTTGAAAAGGAAAGAAAAGGAAAAGGAAATGAAAAAGAAAAAGAAAAGAATAATAAGAATAATAATAAAATCATAATAAATTAGAATAAAGGAAATGAGTCGTGTGGGCTCAAGGTCCACAAAATACGGGTCTGATACCAAAAAATAATAAAAATAAATATAGAAAAATAGAATAATACGAGTGAAAAATCGGGACAAGACTCTGAGTACGTATCCTGAAAACAGGTGTTACACACATATAATAATATGATCAATCTCGCATTGACACGTGGATTGGACCTTTTATAATCTCCTATAATATGTGTGTGAGAGCCACACACATGACATATTATAAGAGACCCAATATATGTATCAATACGAAAATTGCTCTCTTATTGTATGTGTATATGACTCACAGACATGAACTGAATCCGGATTTGGTACCTTGACTACAAACAAGAGTGTTATGAGAGCATATGCGGTGGAGGTTAGGGTACATGCTCTTGAGTGAAGAAGTACATAGCCATTTGTCATCCCAAAATATAATTTTGCTTCCCTCGCCAATATCCCAGAAAACAAAAGTGATAAAGGGGTCTTTTGATAGAGAGAATGTCATTCTAGAATCTAAAATAAGTACTGCTGGAAGGAAAAGATGCAATGGTCTGTTTAAAGGGAGAGGAATAGGTTTTTTTTTTTTTTTTTTTGGCTAGTTAAGGGGGCACATGAAGGCACCTATACGCGAGAGCTCGAATTGATCACTTATGAGTGAGTGGAGCTCTTACAACCTCAAAGCAAATAGAAATGTCACTTGTGAAAGTTTGTTGACCAAAGAATTCCCATCAATAGCCCTCCAAGAGCCAATTAGAGAGCAGAGCAATATGGAACCACCTCAGATTAATGACTCTCAAATCCCCTCTGTTTTAGACAGGCACTCAGAACCCCCAACTGGCAAAGTGTGATACTTTCAATCTTAGCCCTATAAAATTTGTTTGGTAGCAGAAAGAAACTGCAAATTGAGAAAACTAGAATCTAGATAGGTCAAATTTCATTGTAGATTCTAATTTTGCTCAAATGTAGTATTTTCGACCAGTTGGATGGTCAGAAAGAGGGAGAATCGGTTTTAGAGATTGTGGGTGTCAGCCTAAAAACATCAAGAACTTGAAATCAGAGCTTTTGAGTTGGGTTTGGACCGAGAAAGGGATTTGGTTCATGTGTGAGCGATACACATAGTCAATCTCGCATTTGACGCATGAATTGAACTTCTTATAATCTCTTATAATATGTGTGAGGCCCACACACATAACATATTATAAGATGATCAATATACGTACCAATACAGGATTGACCCTCTTATTGTATGTGTGTGGCTCGCACATATGAACCCAAAATTATGTGTGTGGCCCGCACACATGAACCGAACCCGAAAGTAAAGAGGTAATCTTGTGGGCTCCATGTCCCTTTCATCTCTTTTATCTCTCATGCAGGCTCTCCTCTCATTCCATTTTTTTTTTTTCCCTTGCTCAACGAAATAAAATTGTACAACTATTTCTCTTTAAAGCGCGGATAATGGTTCCCCTTTCTGTTAAAATAATAAAAATTTGCAATCTTGAAATTCTTATGGAATTATAAGATGTCAGAACATTTTTTGGATTTCATGGTCCTTTTTTGTCCTAGAAAAGTGAGAGTATACACGAATAGGAATTATAAACAGTTTTAACTGAAATGCAGCAAATTCGGTGAGCTAAGAACAAATGTTCATGGGACAAATTGACCTAATCTTGGGATATTATGGATACCAAGCCCAAGCCCAAGCCCAAGCCCACATGCTTAGGGCCCAGCCTAATTGAGCCTTTATAGAAAATAGGTCAAAGAGAAGCGTCTATATGAAACATATCTACAGTCCATTCGAAATGGAAACCCATTTGAAAGCAGCAGTATCTAAGGGGTCATGTATTTAATTTATTACGAAAATGTATAGTCACTGCTCGACAGCCTCAACAACACCTCTCACGAGAACTGGGTCCCACGCAGAGGCTTTGGGTCCATTTACAGAGTGGTCTCTTAAAAAGAAATCAGATATAAAGAATCCCCCAACGGTCATATTTTATCTATCCATCGATTGAGAATTTGTAGAGAAAACAAGAGAAAAAAGAAAAAGAATTTGTATCAGGAGGGGGAGAGAGAGATGGGGAGGAGAGCAGCGAGAAAGGGGAGATCAGATAAAAACCTAGAGGCCACAGAAATGGAGAGAAGAAGCGAAGCAGATGGAGAAGAGGTAGAAGAAGAGAGTGACAGCAGTGGCGGTGGATTCTTCGCTTGCTATCTCCTCTGCTCTCTCAGCCCTCGCCACAAAGGCCACACTTACATCGGGTACGCTGACCCCCCTCGCCCCCGGCGCTCTCTAATTTTAATCGTTCAGTGATCATCTGGGTCTTTATTATTTCTTTAAATGAGAAACCCAAATCTGGGTCTCGATCAATTTTCTAAATTTTTTTGGGTTTATCTTGGGAATTTGATCCCATTATTTTATTTTCTTTATCGGATCAAAAGGCCCATGTTGAAATTATGATTCAATTTGTGAAATGCGTATGTCGTCATTAATTTAATGGCTTAATTTAATGGCTATAATTCGAATTTTCTGATTTCCATTCGTTGAAAAGTTCCCATTTTTGGAGGTTGCCAGATTTTAGGTCTGATCAAGGACGAGATTTGGTATAGTGGTTGAATTCGGAAAAATTGTATCTGATTTGGGTTATATTGGTTGTAGATTTACTGTGAATCCCCGGAGAAGGATTAGGCAGCACAATGGCGAGATTAGGTGCGGTGCGTGGAGGACGAAGCGAGGACGGCCATGGGAGATGATACTTTGCATCTATGGCTTCCCTTCGAATGTTTCGGCCCTTCAGGTATTTATACTGCTACAACACATGGAAGTGGTGATATGTAACTAGTATAGATCTGATCAATGAACTGCACAAAACCTATTGTAAATTGGATATTCTTCATGGACAATTCAAGAAGAATTTCACAGAATTGATAACATTGCATCAATCAAAGCGGGAACTTAGGATGATTATCGGAGAAATAGAACTCCTGTGCCCTAGTGTATTAGTTCGAAAAAGATTTTTCAGATGTTTGGGCGTCTGGGGTTAATGAGGAATTAGTCACTAGATTGATAATTCAAGTGTCTCAATGGTGACTTTACAGAAGATTTAAGCTATTTTGTGTGTTTCCGTTTGTGTTGATTTCCTCCCATTAGTTGGTTCCACTTTCTACAGAAGCTCTTGGGAGGATTAGTCTTAGTTTTCCACGAGCTGAACCATGAAGGAGATAAGGATACTAATTGATTATTATTATTATCGTCGTCGTCGTCGTCATTTCTTTCTTTTGCTTTTTCTTTTTCCAGTTGGAAAAAGGCTTGCTCTCTAATTTTCTTCTTGGAATTGTACATTTGAAGTAGTAGCTTTAGTACTAGAATAGTAGATGAGTACTAGCATGTCAGGTTCATTGACACTTTACACGAACCAGATATGACATGGACATGTCTACAATACAATTCTTTACAAAGAGAGAAAAGAGAAGAGATTTTAGGATGATTCGAGAGTTTCCCTACATCGCCCACCTAGAGGCCTCTTTTCTAAGATTTTAAATCTATTATTTGCTTTAACTCTAAAGCAACAAATTACAAGTGCCGACGCTATACATCTAAAACCTGGTCTTTCACTCTTCTCCCCGAAGAGTACAACTGCCAACCTTCACACCAAGGAGTGGACTTTCTCCTCTACATGAAGATGGTACACAAGATTAAGAAAAAGCTTATGTTCTCCAAACGAAGAATGATAACGACTTAAGCTCAGAAATCCTCAAATCAAATAATACAAGATGAGACTCTAATGTAATTAATGAGTAACACCAAGTTCTCCACAGATTGGCACTTAAGAAAAGGATATAAATAAGAGAATCTAGAGAATAGAATGAGGAAGTAGGATTCTCATAGGAATAATTAATGCTTGATGAGAAGTTGGGTGAAAGGATGAAATTTATAGCTCAATAACTTCTTAATATTTCTCTCTCAATAAATCCACTGAAATTCCTTCTTTTATGAGTATTGAATTCTTTTAGCTTGGTCAAGTATTCTCTTTCTCGTAATGTCAAGAGATGAATTTATATCTCAATGCCAGTCATTTACAGATTTGCCCATTAGATTCAATGTTCACAAAATGGGTTCACTCCCATTAATGTTAGTAGCAAAGAACAGAGGAAAGACAAGGATGACCAGCTGCAATTGACTGTTGGTTGTCGTGCACAGTGGAAAGACAAAAAGAGATGGTGCTTATGTAAGAGAGAGGAGGCAACAACTTTTTGCAAGCTAGAGCTGGCCCTTCACAAAAAATAGAAGTGTTACTTTTTTTAAATTGAGTTGATATTGTACCTCAGCTCTCAAAAAACAACAAGGACTAGTCAAACAAGATGCACATAGGCTAGATGGTGATGTGTGACACAAGGACAACTTCCATGTGAGGTTGTTGGGAGAGAAGAGAAGAAGAGATATATATTGTTAGACAATTACATCTTTGTGACAGCCATAATCTTGAGAACGAGATAAAAAGATAAATTAGAATTTTTGTGATTGTAGTGGTCAAATGGTCAAAATTTGTCCCGCACTAGAATGATGACATGTATCCAAAGTGCCGAGAAGTTCCCCCAAGACATCCACGCCTCTCAGAGTCCATCCCAAAGCCTCTGCTACATCCAGCCTCCCCGGAGCCGCCGACATTTCCGTCCCAGAGCCTCATTCCACCATCGCGAGAGCTTTACCTCTCCGAGGTCTTTACCACTCCAAAGTCCTCACCGCCTCAGGATTTTCTCCACTCCGGGATCCTCCCTATTTCGAAAGCTTCAGCTCTAAACCTAAAGCTTATATAGAGTTGTTTTCAACCATCATTGGGATGATCTTCAATCTGAGAGTTCTATCATCTGGGAGAGAGCTTAAGTTCTATGGAGCTTTTTTGTATTCAATATATTTCTCTTCCCGAATTCGTGAAACTTATATGCTGCTGTCGAGGATGTAGGACTTGCTCCGAATCTCGTTAAATTTGTGTGTTTGTGTTTGTTGTTCTTGATCTCGATTTATGCTTTTACCCTAACACAAATCACACTTATATTGCAATGTTGATTTCATTTCTATTGATTTCTTGCATACTGCAAAATCACTGGTCATATATTTGTCCTCTGATGAGAACTTCGATACCTCGATGTCACCATTTCTTCTTGGCTCCCTATATTCTGATAGTTTTAGCATATCCTATAACGGATCTAGGCTCGGATGCCCCAATGGTCCTCCCAAAGTTATCATGGTGGCACGTGCCATTTTACTTTTTTGTCTTCACAGCGGGTGTCACTAATGTTTTTTGCACTTCCTACTTGCCGCCTAGCATTGCTACCACTATTGAGCATATTCCTCGCTCTTTTTTTTGGATCACTTTTCTTCATCTCACGGTCTATGCCCTATAGTTTGGGATACAACCATAAATCCACGGGCATTGGGTGGACTTAAACATTCAGCGTATTAAAGAGTATGCTATTCTCTAAAGTATGGACATGCTCAAATTAGGGGCATATATGTGTTGGACACAAACACTGCCCGATACGTGCCCGACATGTGTCGACACATTTTGATCGTGTTCGACACGAGTCAACGAGTTTGACTCGTCGGACACGGTCAACTTGTCTTGAACACGTCTTGAACACGTCTTGGAACGGCAAAATCATGTCTTGGACACCGTGCCGATTTAATGGGTCGGGTTTAATGGGTCGTGAGTTTATTGGGTCGGATAATTGATTTAGATTTGTGTAGAATTTTAACATGATAATAAAAAAGTCATTGAACTAGCTTCAACTTCATCTTGAGAGATGACTCCGATTGTAATTTTATTTTGAATTTATAAGGTTAAGTTGTTAACTTGATTAATAACTTGTGAACTTATGATTTTTGGTTGTAATTTTGTTATAAACTTATGATATTTTATACTTTTGTGCATGTGTTGATTGATATTTTAGTTTATTATTCACTTGATTAAGATTTTATAAATTTAATTGTATATAATAATAATAATAATAAAATATTTCTTTTTGTGTCCCTGTATCTTTTTTTATTTTGTCGTGTCCCGTATCCGTGTTGGACATGACACTCGTATCTGTGTCCGTGCTTCATAGATGTTATTGCCTTGATATTACGTCAAAACTCCTCTCCACAGATGGTCAATCTTCCACTCGAGTATCATCATGGTCCTCCTCCCTCATTATGGTGAAATATAGTAAGAAACTTGGGCTTGGAAAGTCATCTGCAGCCTCATTCCTTTTGTCCAACTGCATCTTAAACTGAGATTGCAGATGGTATACGAACGTGGGTGTGGTTTGTCTTCTGGATCATGGAGTGGCCCTTAGTTCAACATCTGTTTACATATGACACCTTCCGTCACTAATATTATTGTTGTTGGTCTACTCAACGCCCCTCACTAGGATTCGTGCCAATACACATGCCAGCTCCCAAAGTGAAATAATCGAAGATGCGCTCTGGCCTTTTGGACCTTCGCTAACACTCGCCTTCAGAGTATTTTCATATGGCCTACACATTCCCATTTCCTGCAATGGCTTTCCTTCGCTTGCTTCCGACATCAGCCTCTTAATCAACTGCGACTTACTATTGCCGCCTACACTATGATGTAATACGGGAGGATCACAATCACCTTCAAACTAAAAATTGAGAACTACAGTTTTGACAAGAAAATAGAAAAGAGAAATTAGGATTTAGAGATAAAAATCAGATAGATTTGGGTTTCACACTTCTTACATCACGGACTTCACACCCCTTACATCATAGGCTTCACATCCTAATCTCAAAAACTCGAGAGCTCAAGAAATTTTAACTGAAAAATCTTCATTTAATCATTCTCTACTACTAAAAGAAACCTTGGGCCTATTTATAGGCTTTACAAAAAATTTAGTTCACGAATATAACAAATGTGGTAACTAAAACACAATAAAGGAAAATACTAAACTCAAAAAATAGATTAAAACATAAAAGCAATTAGACACTGGTGTGATGTCTTCATCGTTTCTCCCAGGGTGGGAGAAACTCGAACTTGTCGAGTAAGAACTCTCACGAAGTATCTCAATCGGGTTATGGTGGTGGTCGAGAAATCAACACTAGTGCATCACGTCGAGACTAAAGTGTTGGAGGTGACACTGGCTTTCATGACAGATCGGCCGCAGTCGATGATAACTCTGAGCAAGATACATGTAGTATAAGAATTTAACTCAGCTTCACTAAAATTTAACCTATATATCAAGGTGTCAATCTTTTGTGAAACTATTTTATGTAGAAAGATCCATAAGGGTCGTACACTTCAGGCGATCTCAAGGATAATGAGACCCTTATATCTGCCAAAAATAATACTAACTCCATGATAGGCTCTACTGAAAGATCTATAAGCGTCTCAGTAGAGAGCTCTTCAACTTTTGTGAGCCGTGAGGAAATCTTTTCTTACTGTAACACCAACTGAGCAACAACTTCTCACCCTCACTCTGGTTTATTATCAACTTTTGGCTCTAATTCTTGGTCTTTAACTATCATGCTTTCTAGAAACTTCCTCATACCAATTAAGATCTTCTTACATTCAGCGATCAGATCGCTAAATTGTGGCCTCTTGAGGTGTGGAGCATACCGAGTAAGAAAAAGATCTTGTAAGATAAATCAATCTCAATAGTTAATATGACTATCTTCCCACCACCAATAAGTTTCTTCAGCCAGTTTTATTTGGGCAAAGTGACACTTCTGCTCAGGTGTCAAGAAGTAACTGAAAAAATACTCAAGAAAATTTGTACTTTTCATACACATCATGATTATTAGAACCCTAAAAATATGGGAGGAGCTGCATACATGTCCCTTTCAACCTCATTTTCATCACCCTCAGACAGAACTCGAATCAGACTCCGAACGAGCCTGAAACGAGCTCTGAATTAAAACTATGTAGGCTACAATAACTGGGCTGACTCAGAGAGCCGCTGACGTCAGCTATGAGCCGCTGACGCCAGCAATGGAGCGGATGATGTCAGATAACATCACTTCAACGCAATCGACTCGTGGGTCGGCTCGGGTCGGTTTGAGGTCGGCTCAACTGAGCTGGGTCTGAGTTGGCGGCTTCGATGGCTCAGGTTAACCGATGACTTCAGCGCCTGAGCTGCTGATGTCAGCAGGAAGGCTCTGGAAAAGGGTCAGATTGGGGTGTAAATGGGTCGGATCTCTAGTAAGTGGGTTGGGTACTTGCAGGTTTTAAAATAAAACTCGAATTCAGTTTAGCTTCACAAACCAAAACCCGATTTAAGTTGGGTTTTCGATCTCCGCGAGGCACGACGACGTCAGAGTTTGATTTGATGATGATCGGCGAGATCCAATGGCGAGGCGACGAGGACAAGTCGATGAGATTTGATCGACATTGAGGACATGGACTAGAGACAGTTGGCGTGGGCTTGTCATCAGATCTGGGCGAGGATCTGGCAAGGCGAGCGTCTCGGCGAGGATCTGGTGGAGATGTGGTGTTGTTATGGATTTGTCGGCGACATAGATGATAGTGAAGATGAAGGAGATGTTGAATATGAAGGTGAATTCACAATGATGGTGGAGTTGGTGTTGAAGGTGAAGGTGATGGTGCAGGTGGAGATGCAGGGAGCTGTCGATGATGATGATGCAGATCAGCGGATGATGGTGTGGTGGTGATTGGTGGCGGAGTCGATGATGGTGATGACGGAGGAGGTCAGTGTTGAAGTTTAGGTAGTGGGGCGAGGCGAAAGGAAGTACAGCGGTAGGTTCTAGGGTTTGACAAAGAGGAAGAAGAAGAAGGAGGTGAAGATGATGGTGAAGATGATGGTGATGGAGATGGTGAAGAGGAAGAGAGGAGGCGGGAACTGGAGTTGATTTGTTGTGGTGTTAATTGGTGGCGGAGTCGATGGTGGTGATGGCGGAGAAGGTCGGTGTTGAAGTTTGGGTGGTGGTGCGAGGCGAAAGGAAGTGCGACAATAGGTTCTAGGGTTTGACGAAGAGGAAGAAGATGATGATGATGAAGGAGAAAGTTGATGGTGAAGATGATGGAGATGGTGAAGATAATGGTGATGGAGATGGTGATACCAGAGAGGAGGAGAGGAGGCAAGAATTGAAGTTGATTTCGGATTTGGATAATTTTTGATGTGAGAGAGAGGGGGAGGAGGAAGAAGATGTATGGTGTAATCTTTTTTTTTTTTTCAGTGGAGAATGAACAGTAAGGATTTTGAATTTTTTTGAATTTTTGAAGGGAATTTTTGGAAATTTTGCTACAAGATT
The DNA here is from genome assembly GCA_038442645.1 of Agave tequilana. Taxonomy (NCBI): domain Eukaryota; kingdom Viridiplantae; phylum Streptophyta; class Magnoliopsida; order Asparagales; family Asparagaceae; genus Agave; species Agave tequilana. The sequence goes on along the minus strand of JAVJIF010018869.1, from coordinate 71,648 downwards.
TTTTTTTTAAAAGGTCTAGATCTGATCAAGATCTAGAATTTTAAGAGAGAAGAAAATTTTAAAGAGGATTGGAACCACGAGCTCTGATACCAAACTGATGTAATACGAAAGGATCGCAATCAGTTTCAAACTAAAAATTGAAAACTTGACTTTTGACAAGAAAATAAAAAAGAGAGATTAGAGTTTAGAGGTAACAACTGGATAAATTTGGGCTTCGCACCCCTTAGGCCACGGGCTTCACACCCCAATATCAAGAACTCGAGAGCTCAGAAACTTTAATAAGAGTTTCATACCCCAATCTCAAGAACTCGAAAGTTCAAAAAACTTTTAGTGAAAATTCTTATTTAATCATTCTCTACTAATAAAAGAAGCATGGGGCCTATTTATAGGCTTTACAAAAAAGTCTAGTTCTCGGATATAACTGATGTGGTACTAAAATACAATGAAAGAAAACACCAACTCAAAAATAGACTAAAGCATAAAAACAACTAGAAACTAGTGTGATCTCCTCATCACACTATCTGAACGATATGGTATCATAGAAATCAGGCAATCATGAATCGCCGTGAGTTATCACTTGTCGTATGGAATATATACCTCTTCAGGCATTGACTCTTCAGCTTTCAGTGCATGCCCCCCACATTGCTGCCTACTATGACTCTGTGCTTTACTTTGATTTGTTTTTTCATCAAACGTTTGTTGTTTTCTGTTTCTTGTACACGTTAGTGTTTGCTGCCTCCTGTTTGGGCATTTGTGTTTGCACTTGGGGCTTGTATTATTAGTCTTCTTCTTCACTATCTAAAATTGCTAGCTCTAGCATATCTTATTTCCACTGAGTTCCACATCCATGTGAAAGAAATTTGAGATGCAGTAGAATGCCTAATTATGATGGGAGTAGTCACAAATTCAAGCAACATAACCCACATGCTAAGAGGAATATCTCCTCTATTAGAGAGTCAGGTCCAGAGAAAGGGAGTAATATGATTTCCTCTTAGTATGTGGTTTGTTACTGGGTATGTCTTTATCTTCAAGATATCCATGCATGTAATCGTGGGTTCAGATTTATGTGCTCGCTTTCCATATGTGACATTGACATATCTAAGGAAAACCCTTACAAACTAACATATAGAAAATATAAATTTAGCCTTGTTCGGATTCTTTGAGGCATTTCTTTAAAATTCTAATACTTGTACGTTTAAATTGAACTCTTGCAGTTTGAATGGGCCTGGCAACACCCAACAGAGTCCCTAGCTGTCAGAAAAGCCGCTTCAAATTTTAAATCCCTTTCCGGCATAGCGAATAAAATCAAGATTGCTTACACAATGCTCAGTCTTCCATCCTGGGAGAAGTCAGTCTTCTTCTCTGTATGCTTATTTCTCTTGCCAATTAGCTAGAAGCACTTATAAGAAATCTAACCATAGGGTTTTCTAGCAGCTTAAACCTCACAGTGAATTTCTTCTCAACTAAACACATGAAGCACCTTGGTGGTTGTCCAAGATTGCCAAAGCAAATGAAAGTAGATGTTTGTGTCATGGATGACCTCCCGTGCTATGTTGAAGGACAGACTGTAGATTCCAACAACTGTGATGGTGATGATATCGGCTATGAGGAAGAGGAGATTAGTGAAGATGTCAGTCCCTCTATAAAATCGGATACACCGGCCAATGGGATCAAAGGAGATGCCAACACATTTGGAAGAGCAACTCATTGCCTTCCTCAGTCTCCAAAGCCTAGTGAAAAATGTGACAGAACGACATTCAGCGCAACTCCCAGTTCATGCAGTGATCAAGATTCCTCTGCTTGGCTTCGAGAGAGCAGTGTCGACAGCTTGAGACCACTATCACCTCTGGAAGATTTTCCCGATGAGGCACCAAATGATAGTCTCCTTTCTCCTCTAGTTGGAGGAGAAGAACACTCCTTCAGATGGCTTCAAGAAAATTGTGTTAAGACACAACCATCACCTCTGAGATCTTCAAATAACACTGATGTGCGAATAGATAGCCAGCTTCCCTCTCCTGTACCTGGCAGCAAAAAACACGGTTTTTGCAGTGATGATCGATCCTTCACATGTTTTGGCGGAAGTGGCAGCAAGAGGTTAAGGCAGTCATCTCACATGAGATGTTCAAATAGCGAGGTGCAAACCACAGATTGTCTGCCGCGTTCACCTGAAGGCAATGTCATAATTTGTCTACACCATCTAGCTGCATTGTTGGCAAATGCAATAAGAGGGCTACAGTGTACTCAGAGATTATCGATTTGACAGATTCTCCAGTTATTATTCAGTTGTAAAACCATCAGACATTGCAAGAAAGTGCAGCATAACATTTCTTATGTGCTGCAAATTATGAATCTGTATGCATGTCATTCTGATCTAGTTTAATTATAGATTCAATTTTTCTCTGTGAACGGGTTTTCTTTATTCATCGTATCAGAAACATTGCAGGCATAATAAAACCATCGATTCAGCTTATTCATTGTGACGGCAGCAGTGGGGTGAATCAACATTGTGAACAGATTTTAGAACAATTCTCATTGTCAACAATTTCTTGTAGTGTAAGATATGTTTCTGATATGAGAAGCAGGGACAGGTTGCTAGAAACAATGTCAGTATTCTCAAGAGCACAGAGTCTTTCCAAAACAAAACCCAAATCTCGGATTTACAATAATGAGGCATTTCAGCAATCTCTTACAAGCTAAGAATCTGAAAACTTATACATCTCTTCTGCTTTGGGAAAAGCGATTCAACAATGAAATCAAAGAGAACCAGAAAATTCTCCAGCTTTACGAAAACTAATGCCTTAAAATGGGAGTGATGTCTGTCCCAAACCAACTCAACTAACAAACAGCAGATAACCCAACCACTGATACAGAGAGACCACCACCAAACAACACCTTTACAGTTCAGCATGCAATGTACCAACATCAAAGGAAGGAATTATAACATCATGCTACAGAAAGGCAGCAACAGGCCTACCAGAAAAACTGAACTTTAGGGGCTGTTTGTTTCAAAGAAAAAGGGTGGAAAGTTGAGTTTTTGTGGCTCATTTGTCATTTTTCAGCCAATCTCTCCGTTGGCTGTGAGAAAATCAGCAGCAGAGAAAATTTATGTTGACATCATTAAAACATCAACATTTTCTCCACTTTACTTTCACCGCAAAATAGAGAGAAAATGGACTGAAAAACTGATGTTGCGTGGCCCACCACCAAGTTTTTCTTAAGAAAACTCGAGAAAACTAACAGCTGTCAGTTTTCTGTCCTCTCTTTCATTCGCCAGACCGACCCTTAATACCATAACTTCATATAACCATGAACCAGGGAATTCAAATAGGACGAAACCACAGATCACTGATTCGTGTGAAAGATAACGAATGAAAAGAATGCAGTTCCATGGACAAACTTAAGTAATCAAACTTGGATTATGAATTTGGAAAAAGTCTGAAGTTAATAAAGAAACTCTCCAGTATTAAAACACAAATATAAAACAAGATTCTAACACACAAACTCAAACATCTGGAAACCCCCGTATATGCATCAACAATGACCACTGCATTCAAGGCTGTTGCTCTTGCTGCTCTTGTAGATAGTGTCGTTCCCCTTGCCATGCCCAAACAATATCTTTGAGGGCTGGTCTCATGTCTTCTTTAAACACCTTCTGATACTCCAATGTATCTCCATTTGTCTTTTTCACCTCTACCAGGTGAAATGAATCAGTGACTTCAAATATCTCGGCATCAATGGCCAGGGGCCCCTTTCTTCCAGGCTTGGATCCTTCCATCTTCAGAACACCACCATCCTTCTTTTTCACTTTTAACCTCAGCCGCTTTGCAATTTCCTCCAGCTTCGATATAATGGCTGTTGCAGGCTGTCGAGAAGTAAACCGTGTTTCTTTCCTCTTATGATCACTTTCCTCGAATAATCCAGAAAGATCAAATCCAGCTGATAAAGAAATGATATCAAAAGCATTCAAGTTCATTGGCTTCACTAACTCTTGTTTTCCCTCAGGCTCTTGCTTTGCCTCACTTGTGCTGCTGCCAGCGGAGCTAAAAACTGCGTTCACATCCACAGGAGTTGTCTCTCTTATGCCAGTCTCAATCTTCTTCGACTTGTCATCAAAACCTTTTCTGAACCAAGAATTTTCCATAATCTTTGCGATCGAAATTCTAGTACTTGGATTTGGATCAAGGATCTTCGACAACAGCTTTCGAACTTCATAAGGGAACCAGTTAGGGCATCTAAATTCTCCTTTCCCAATCTTTCGGTACATCTCCATTAAGTTTGATTCTTGGAAAGGGAGATAACCAGCCAATAGAACAAACAAGATCACCCCACAAGACCAGATGTCAGCTTTTGCACCATCATATCCTTTTCTGCTGATCACTTCCGGAGCCACATAAGCTGGAGTACCACAGGTAGTATGGAGTAAACCGTCCTGCCTCTTAGATTCAGCAAGGGCACTTAAACCAAAATCTGAAACCTTGAGATTTCCATTTTCATCCAATAGTATGTTTTCAGGTTTCAAATCTCGATGATAAACACCTCTGCTGTGGCAGTAGTCCACAGCGCTAAGAAGCTGCTGAAAGTATTTCCGAGCAACATCCTCCTTGAGCCTGCCCTTGGCCACCTTATTAAAAAGCTCACCACCTTTGACATATTCCATCACAAAGTAAATCTTTGCCCTAGTAGCCATGACCTCATAAAGCTGAACAATGTTTGGATGTCTCACCAATCTCATTATAGATATCTCTCGCTTGATTTGATCAATAAGCCCAACCCGCATTACCTTATCTTTGTCAATCATTTTAACAGCAACACTCTGGGCACTCTTCAGATTCCGAGCATGATACACCTTAGCAAACGTTCCCTGTCCTAATAATCTCCCTAATTCATACCTCTGCATCAATATATTCCCCTTATTGTCCATTTCTGTTTATGATAGCTAATAATATGCCCTTCCTTGATATGATATATAATATTTACACACTGGCTGTCTAAGAGCAGAAGACTTCACCGTCATCACCAAGGTCATCATCCACCACCACACCTTTTCTTGTTTTATTCCATCCCTTGTGCGTCAGTGCACGAGGCACAAAGTGGATACCAGTGTGTTGACCGAGTTCATCAAAATTGAACAAAGTCGGTGTGGATGGAGTTACAGTTTCTACAATCTTGATTACCTCAGGCGAGGATTTCTCGGCACTCATCTTTCAGCATTCCCAGGAATTTGTCTTCCAGCTATTTAGTTAAAGATATCTGCACCAGAACAGAAGGCAAATTAGATCCTCTGATAGTCTTCAGAATACTTTTTATCTTAGGACATTGGATGGAGAGGAAAAATGCTTAGATAAAACAAAAATAATATGAATGTTGATAAAAATTATACTAAGAGCAGAAAACAGTCCTGTGAATGAGGGGGAAAAAAAAATCTAATTAACCTTCACATATGCTTGCGCCTGGCCATATGCACACAAAACACACACACACACACACACACACACACACACACACACACACACACACACACACACACAGGCCTGGTAAGTTCCATGCAAAATATACAGTTCCCGACTGGAAGATAATGACATGTTGTACTGCATGACTACCACATAAATTGCTAATTTTTTTCTATAACACCACAAACACATGGAAGACAATGCCATGCTGCACTGCATGGTACCAAATGAGCTGCTATGCTAAATTTTTTCAGTAACACAAGCGCTCACGCCGGCGAGAGAGAGCGCGCGCGCGCGCACACACACACAAAAAAATATGGTGAGAAGAACAAAAATACCTACCTTGTACATTTCCACCTGGCGGCACACAGCCACAGACACAGAACATGAATACGGCGTGACATGGACACACATCCAAGCCTTAAAAAGTAGGATATTGGGACATGACAACATGACTAGATGTGTGTAAAAGAGCACACGCGTGACTGTTTATAATAAATCTCAAAACCACTAGTGACTGTGACACCTTTTTTCAAAAGAAAGAAAAAAATAAAATGATTTAAATCAACAGCTTCCGCCCAAATCATGAAATCAAACAAAGAATTCTTTAAATTCCAATCCAATATCTGACCAACAAGTTTATCTACGAGCTTATTATGCCCCTCGTGCTTGTGAAGTGTGCTAAAATGTAATCCTAGTCATGGTAATTTATGTATAGATTCATGAGCAATGCATCAAGGGGCTTGATACGAAAATATTCAGATTTTCTTTTTTGAACCGACATGGTTCTAACACGCACTTAGTATATCTAAATCCGGAACGACTCATGTGTGTCGTATGCATGTTGGACAAGTGTTAGTGTCAAACTAGTGTCGATCACATACACAAGACACGCTTTGAAATGTCCATCTTTTGCTCAACTATCATATGAACTAGTAAATCTTATACTTTGGCAATCACTACACTTCATTGGACATCTCTTCTTGACGGGGCTATCTACTCATTTTATTTTCCACCACCAGGACTCGTGTATTTTTATTATCTATATTCTTTCCTGCCTCATATAATAGTTCTTTTGTTTATTGTCCACGTTTTAGATTGATGGAGCATTCGATCTTAAGTCAATCACTCCCAATAAAGAGTGTCTCAGCTTGAACATGGACTCATCATATACTTCATCTGGGCATGGTGTAGCTTTGATTTCTTGAATTTTTGTAATAAGGATTGCATCAATGAAATGTTGAAATTTGGCTCTTTCTTCCAGGAAAAAAAAAATCTTATTCACATCACAATACAATGATCACACAAATAATATAGATACACTACACCAACTCGAGATGATATACTACACCCATATTACTGAATGAACCATTAAGTCCCTTCTGAATGATCAGCATCCAGTCATGCATGCAAAAGTAACTTTCACCAAATTCTAGAAATTAACTTTTACCAAATGAGTAGTAATACCTTTCCATGGAGACGTGATGTGCTGCCAAAGTACCACTAAACAAATAATCCCATATGATAGATCTTTCACTCATATTGCCATATACCTACAAATATAGATGTAGGTATAGGGTCTAAAGAAGGTTTTACAGTAATTATTCCTTCCTTTGTCAGGAAATTGAAATGGTAAAATTTTGAGACCCCTTTCCTAAAAACTCACTAACTTTCAAGTGTCCCACCAGGGTCATCACATCAGAACTCTATTTCTCTCAACCAATATATGCCAATGAATCACTATTTAAAAACCTTTCTGTATTTGCAGCATATATAACTGGAACGACTATTACATATACTTGCACGGAAATATGATGTATTTGGTTTTAAGTTGAGGTGGGTGTGGGATTATTGAGAAGAAGTTCGATTTCTAAATAATATATTGTCAATTTTGCATTTGGACAAACAATTATCAATTATTATATTGCAGAAGATAAAAAGGTGGTTTGAAAACTATAACTGCATTAATATTGACAACATACAATTCTAAAGTTGAAGCATAATCTAATTTTTAGAAATTAAAATCTTTATTAATTTTGACTGGAGATGCAAACGATAAAATAAAAGAGACCTGTTCCAAGTGAGTTTAATATTTTATCCATTTATGTCAAATTTCTAAGACCGACTAGTAACATGCTGGTTAACTTGGGTTAGTTGAGCAGGGTCAAACTATAACAAATGCAAATCAGACTAGGTTGAGTCTAGGAATTCAATGAAAATTTAATTTTAGATAAAAACTATGCATGTCTCCCCTTGTGTACAATTCTAAAGGAAATGATTGAATATCTATGCTTTTGTCTCTAAAACTTTTAAGTAACCGGGAGTTGATGCAAGAAATAAGATCCATGACATCATATAGTGATATATGTTGTGCCTCCACCTCTTCAGTAAGAGAGAAATTATATGATTTTGGAAGTGGACATTTTCACAAAGAAAGAAGTAATGGAGATGGAGAAGCGAGGATGAGATAACAAGAGAAGTAGAAACACACCACCCAGAAGACATTTTCCCTTGAGGCGAATTTCAGAAAGTTACGTCTTAAATCAATGGAAGGACACAAAGAAAGAAAGAGGAAGGCAATGAAGGAAAGAGAGAAGCTTATGATTTTAAACAACGGGAAAATATAACTTGATACATTCTTATTTGTAAAAAGACTTTTAGTTGGCTATGACATTTACATGTGTATTCCTTTTAATGATGTAGGATTTGGGCAGAGAGTTTCTTTTATCTAGAATCTTACATTTTTAAACCTTTATATGGAGTTCTTGCAGTGTAATCAACCCTCAAGAGGAAAAAGGTGGATATTCTCCTAGATTATCAGACTTTACATGATTTGTTAATACCATTTCTTGAGCTCAATTATTTAATAATAAACACAGCACTTTGTGGACGTTTTATTTGTCATCTTGTATGTTAGGTTGACATCTTTGACTGTAACAGCTTTAGTCTGCATTTCTAGGATCTCTAATAGCCTTTGATATAACCAAATTCTTTCTTTTAAGATTTAAAACAAAAGACACGGTCGTGCATCCACACACAGTTTTAAAGACACTTCATCTGGTTAACTTTAAATAATGTAATAAATCCTTTTACTTTTAGCATAAGGTTCTTAAGATGTAAGTATTCCTCCAGTCAAGTATACAGTTTTTTTTTTTTTTAAAAACATGCAGTTTCATTTCCCCTCTTTAAACATGGAAGGCATTTAGTTTTTAGAATTAGAATTTTGGAGTATTAACTTCCTTTTTTCTAACACTCACAAATTCTATGTTGAAACAACTTCCAATATTTTCTTCTATCAATGTTCACTTGTAAAAAAATGGCATAACTTGCATCATGTTCTCATTATAAAATTATGGATAAACAAATTAGCAAGATCTAATACAAACAAACAAGACATAAACAAAATCCCTAAAATTTAAGAGCAAGGGAAAATAGTAAAGCCAAGTTACACGCAGCTCAACAAAAAAAAAAAAAATACAAACAAGAGACAACATTTTTCTCTACGCCCCTTAAAACCACAGCAATTATTTTCGTCAAAAAAATAGGTAAATTCAAAAGGAATAAAGTTTCTGCCTTAAAAAAAGGCAAAAAACAAGTTAAAGTTCTCTGTCTAAACAAAGACCCTCAATAGCTTATATCCCTTAAGATATGCAAATTGTGGAAAAGATATTAATAGCGAACTGACAGAAATAATTCAAAGTAATCGAATTTTACATATTCACAGAGAAAGTCCTAATTCATCAGTAAACTCTAATTTATTCATTAAAGACGAGGCTTATAACAAAAAAAGAAAAGGAAAGGAAAGGAAAGGAAAAGAAAACAGAGAGCTTCTAATGTTAACTTTTAAAGGAAAGGTTCAGGTTTGTTAGTCTACACACATGAAATGAATGATTGAAGGAATCACAACTACTCATAAATTAAATAAATTTCATTCTACTCAAAAAAAAAAAAAAAAAATGAATGAATGAAGAAAACAACAGATCCAGTTCTTGTAAATAAAATAGATTTAAAAAAAATAAAAAAGGGATAATTCTTCAGATTTGTAGAACTCTTAAGAGGATATAAACTGCTCAAACTTGAAGAACAATCTGCACTAATTCGCATAAAAGGTTGAACTTTTATCCCGCAAAGAACCCAAAATACGATAACAAATAAACAAAAATTGCAAACTTTAAGACTCAAATAGCTGATAAAGAAACAAAATTGGACAAAATTCGGATAAAAGATTGGATATTTACTTTGGTGAACAGAAGATGGAGGATCTCCGATCGCTTCGATATCTGAATTCGAACCAAAAATCCAACAAAAATGAACGGAAAAAAAGGGCGTATATTTAAGAAAGGAAATGGTATAATAAGAGAGAGAAAAGGCCGAGGACTCTGCCCCGTGTTTTATACTGGTCTGTGGCCAATCCTAATTCTTGATGCAATTTCAAATAGAGACGCTCCGTCCTTTTATCGATTTATTACTATAATAATATAATATTATATTATCAAAACCAGTGGAAGAGGTAGAAGACACTGGGAGAAAGTTTCTATATGAGCCAACGGAGAAAACTCACTTTCGGGTTTTGATTATACTAGCATACCGCTCATATCGATGATAAACTGATCGACTAGTCAGGAGGAGGAGGAGAGGGGAAAATAAGAAGGACGAAGAAATAGAAAGGAGTTGAGAGAGGAGGAAAAAGGAAAAGACGGACGAACGGATAAAGTTTCTACATGAGTCGCGAGAGAAAACCTCTCTTTAGTCAGTTTTGATTATAATAGCACACCACTGAGGTGGTGAAAACTGACGAGACAGGCGGCATCGAGAGAAGAGTTAAGGATTTGCTAGAGGAGGGAGAAAGGGAGGGGGGTTGAAGAGGGCGGGAGAGCGGTGAGGGGAAAGGTCGGCTCTCTCCCTCGCGAAGAAGAAAGGAAAGAAGAAGACAGATTGACAAGACAGACAACTTTACTTAAGGAGTCATAAGAGAAAACCTCCTCATTTCAGCTCGTCGGTTTTTTATTATATATTTTCTGTTTTAATTTATTTTTTATTTATTTATTTTAAGTTTAAACTTTTGGAGTAAGAATTGGAAACTTCTTTTTCTTCGTGAACACGATTTCCCATTGGGTTTTGCCTTAATTTCTGTAAAAATGATAGGCTTCCAGGGGTTTTTTTGGGATATATAATTATATATTCCAAACAATTAATTAAATTCCATTGGGTTTTTTCCTCCAATTTCGAATATGGAACACTTTTGGTGTATAAATTCCTTGCAATTAATTTCTTAAAATAGAAAAAATCACGTCAAAATTTCAGTCTGAGATTTGGGTCAAGAGTCCTTCAGTAAATTGATGGTCCCTAAATATTTATTTAGATTCTTTTTTCGGTGCGCACATTAGAAACCCTCCTTAAATTCCTTACTTTTCATATTTTTTTATTCACACCTCAAATTATACAATTTGAATTTTTTTCTAATTTTTATTAAAAGTTTCTGATATCAAATAATATTCTTGTTGATGACTATTTGAGGTTAAAAATTGTTATAAACTTTTATATGAATTTTAAGGGTTTGATAAAATTGAGTAGATGCAATGAACTTACATTGAATGGAAATTTAGTTACCTTATTCTCCACAAGATGAACCCCTGGTAATTTCATTTTTTCTAATGATCATAGATAGTAGCATGATTTGCAGTATTATTTGGAGCCAATTATGAGTTTTCTCTATTTTTTCTTTAGTGTTCTTTATTTATTTTAAAAAATATATTGTGGGTTTAACTTTAACCTTTCGAGCATAATTATTATCATCATCATCGTCCTCACCATCGTATAGTTTTCTTTGTCACAGGTCATGTCTTTCGTGTGGAGTCGTTTAAAATTAGATTTATATTCATAACGAAAAATGATCACAATTCAATATTCTTAGTTTCCATAAATTTAAAAAAAAAACATTTAATGACAATGGATAGAATGAGAGAAATCTCAAGTTCCACATTTATTGACCAAAATCTCTTCCGGAATGCCCATTTGATATTTTTTAATATGTGGTCGAATTTAGCAAACAAGGTCTCATCAAACTCAAATTTCACTGATCATGCCCATCACAGGATCCCCTTACTGGGCCCCACTCAAAATAAATCACAGTTTGGGTGCAAAGCATAAAAATCAATTTTGAAAAGAGATGCTCTGGTTGCTTTTGTAATTAAGTAGACAATGATGACCAGTACAATATGACCGTTAGCTTGTTTAATTCGCGCTCCCGTTTTTAGTGTACACGCAAAAATAAAGGCGTGGGTTTAGACGCGTAAACAAAGTTTCCACCGCCCGAATTCTTCGAATATTTTGTACCGTTACCGCCGAACTTTCCACTTTCCGCCGGGCCAGCCGCTGATCACGTGACCGCGCCCGGAGGGGGACACGTGTCGATTGCCCTCCCACCCCAGCTTCGACCTCCCTTGGAACCTCCAAGACCTGCGCCGCTGTCCGGCGTATTTCGTCACATGGTGGGCCCCGTCAAAGTGGGTGCACATACGGGTGCGTTTGAGTCCCATAATTTTTTTCCTCATTACGAACTACCAAAAGTAGCCCTGAAAAAGCACGAAATTACCTCCGGTTGATGATTTGAGAAAGTGAGAGGCTTTTTGGTTTTGTATATCAAAATCTTGCGATCGATACCAAACTGGCTTCGTTTTGTCCAAAATTCAAGGGGGAGAAAAGTCGTAGAGAGGAACTCGTAATATTCTCCATTGATGTCAATATCATATCAGAGGACAATTGGTCCTCTCTCTCATTCACTAAAACAATATTTATACTAGCCGTTTAGATTTTATTATTATTATTATTATTATTATAAATGTTATAATATTTTATGTCCTAGTAATATTGATACCAAAATTTCAATATTCTTCGTTATGATTTGTCTATTCAGCAAAATGGTCTCAAATTAAGCAGTTTTGCTTCGTTCAAAGAGGTTGATATTTTGATCGCTTGATGCATAAATGCAAATGTTAAGCCACCTTAAAATTTCTGTTAGAATTATAACGTTGTTGTAACAAGAGGTAAGGGCAATATATTTACATCATAGATTTATACTTTAGCCTGTTTTTTCGAGAAGAGTGGAATATGTTCACATGTTTTCATTAAAGAGAAAATAATGAAACTAAATAGGCGTAACACCCGTGACTCTGAAGCCACCAAGTACAAAATAAAGGGCGCACATACGCAATGCCACCAGAACAAATCACAAAATACAAAACTAAAGTGAAATACACTTGTCAAAGAAAAAGGTGGGGACACCTGTTTCGTTTACTAAACATCTTTATTACATACCAAATTCATTGTGAGCAAAATCTGAGTTTTTACCTAACATTTTTTTTTCAATCTATTTTTTAAGTATGTGCGTGGTGAAAATTAAAAATATTGAGTGGCTGGTACTATCATGAATTTTCTAATACCATATCAAAATGTTAAAGTTTTCAAAAATGTAGTTAATTTTAATATACTTATATACACATATTTATACAAAAATAGTTGGCCACCAAACTATTAAAATGGCAGAGGGATCACACACACAAGAAGGAGAGGAAATACACAAAGCGAGCACGGGCAAACTTAACAAAAGTTGATCAACTGCCAGGTTCTACGTGTCATTGTACAACTACTCACTAAGCTTTGTTATTTGCTTTGAAGTTACACGTTGAGTTCATTCATTGAGCGTTTTTATAATCAAAAATGTGACGAACAAACTACGTACTTTATTTGTTTGTACGTAATCAGAAAGAAATGCGAGGAACGAGTCCTCGGATTCTCGCATGATTTGTTTCATTTGGAAGGATCAGAAAGAAATACGAGGCTTATATTCTAAAAATTAAAATTAAAAAAAAAAAAAAAAAACTCGTCATCTTTGCCTTCTTCCTCTGCTCGTACATGAAAAAGCCACAGATAAACTTACAGATGCTCTTTTCAGAAATGCAGCTGCATCAACCAATCTCGATCTGCCAATCAAACTATTTATCAAGAAGAAAGAACAAACAGTTTGTCAGTTTGCCGACCATTTTAGTGTCAATATTGTCATCTCAAATCAGCATAAAAAAGTATTAAATTAACAAAGAGACCAGAGGACACAAGACTGGTAAAAAATTTCACCTCTAGTCGCCATTTTAATTAAATGTTGCTTATTGGATAGAGAAATGCTTGATGAAAATGACATGAAAATTCTGGAAGTGCTTGGTTACCCATACATGGTGACATGAGTCTAGTTTATGCTTTTGTTTTTCAATTTTTTTTGTGTTATTATTATTATTATTATTTTGTATAGTATTTCCTGAAAAAAATGGGAAAAAAAACAAAACCAAGGCTTTAATTTTGATTCAGACTCAGTATCAAGCAAGTACAGGCCACTTCATTTCAATTCTCAAGAGATCTGGAACATGTTTGAACTTGATATAAACAATAAAAAGATTCGATTTATAGTAATTTTATTCTTTGAATAAATAAGATCAAAAATCATAACTTTAACATAGACCAAACTCTAAAATATAAAGCTAGTCTCCATGAAGATTCAAATATATGAGAAAATTGACATAATAAAGGTAAAAGTGTACCTTGATTCATGACTGAATTCCCTAAATTATTGGGATGGAGAAGATCTTTCAAAAAAGTCTGCAATCCTCTAGGGTTTTATCTCTGCTTGAATGGATCTCAAAGAGAAGAAGAAGATACGTTCTTTTGTGGATTATGATCCCTTAAATATAACTAAGCTTTTTTTTTCAATTTGGCTCTTCATCAAATTAGACATTAAATAATTATCTCTACACATTAAATTCATGACAATTTAATACTTATTCGTCCAATTATTAACTTTATTAGATCACAATTAATTTGGACTATACTTTATGACAGCCATACACATTAAATTCACAATGTAAGCCCATACATGTTGAATTATTTCCTACAATCTCTCACTTGGACCACATATGTTACCTTATAAATGCGTACACCTTATGAGCTCAAAATATTACTATCATATAATCAGGTATTCTTAACAATCTCGTCCATTGACTATATTGATATAGGATTAAAGAAATTTTTGTTACATTTAGCGTAACTAAACCCACCAATAATCACATATACCAATAAAACCAAACGATATAGATCAATCATGGATGTGTAGCATGAAAATTATATGTAATATGATCTGAACATGTCTATTTTTAACTGTAATACTCTTATTGTACAATACCAAATAAAATAAAATAAAATAATTGAAAAAAATTGGTGATTGGACTCGTGATAAGCCAGGTGAGTGATTTTTTAACTCTCTTTTATATATTATTTTTCTTCTTGTGAAGGTTGTCTATTTATTCTTACATTAGATGTTTAATTACATTAAATTGATTGTACATTTTTTATTAAAGAAAATTACAATTTGAATATTTGCTTGGTTATATATTGTTGATGTGCTTAAAATGACTATGTATTTCTGAAAGTTTGCTTGTAAACAATTCAAATATATGTTAAGTGAACATTTATCAGTTGCTAGAAATAGAATTGTTAGAATTATAAATTGTTGCCTTTGTGAAAAAATATTTAAAATTGTCAAAAAAAGAGAAAGAAACTAGATATTGGGACCTTATGTTATTTAATAATATTTACTATACGATTTTTCATACCGAAATATAATGACATTGTAATGGACTGTGTTACCACTGTCACCGAGATAAATATTGTTTTTACTGTTACACTGCCATTGTCCATGCCGGTAACTTCGGTGACTTAAAACATTTGAACAACTTACACGGGATTGGGGAAATTGATAAAGGAGACTGTATCGGTATTTTAAGTGGACCTAGGATATAGGTTGCGCAGCCGAAAGAGAGTTCCACTGTAGGGTTCCCGGGGGATGACTGGCATCTCATCTGTTCACTGTCTACTGTTTACAATTTTACTGCTACTGTTACCGTTACTAAGTACCTAGCGATACGGTCTGATTCAGCACCAGGAAATTGAGATCGTGGCATCGGGTGTGTACGGGACCCACCTAAAACACAGATTCTCGTCTCCAATTTCAAGTAACTAGACATTTTATAATAAACATGGAGTGATAGAAACTTAATAATATGACTGTGTTATGAATTAATTATATTATTATGCAACCATGTAGTAAATGTTACTATACTTTTAATATGATTTCAGTATACCAAGCATTAGCATACTATATGTAATTGTGCATGCGGCTACTATTTTAGAGTGTTTCTTTCACTCCATCATTTTATCACTCACTTAGGTCTCACTCACTTAGGTCACTATTGACGAACCTGAGTTTATTTGCTCAGGTTCTGATCCGGAAACTCCACAGGACCAAGAGTACTTTAAGCATATCGTAGATCTCCAGTAGGTAGATATCAGTCTCATTATGTGAGAAACTTTTATGATTTTATTTCTATTTCTTTTATTCTCGTAATAAGAGAAATCTTTGATGACATTATTATAGTTGATTTCTTTAAAGCTGGAATATGTAGAGTTTATTATTTGATTCAATGTACTGAAGCTTAACGTATTTGTTTTGAAAATACGTTGTTGGTTCTCGTCACGTCCCTTTTTATGTGTATTTTGGTTGTGCGGCGTGACACTAACTAGTCCACCCTTAAACTTTAGTGAGGTTAAATTTTAACATAATAAAGCAGAATGTATAAACTAAATACTTTATTTTTTGTGAAAAATGTCCAGATGCACAAAAAATGTGTCTAAAATATAAAAAAAGCAATGAAATATAAATACAAACTCCCACTAAATCATGATATCCTTAAATGATATAGCACTCATAGAAGCAGTGTGCTCATGAAAGACATTCGGTGTTAATCCTTTAGTAAGCAGCTCCGCAATCATGAAATTTGTCCCAATGTGCTTTCTGTAAATATGTTCACTCTGTACCCTTTCCTTCACAACCAGAAACTTTATGTCAATGTATCTTCACCTGGACGAGCTCCTGTTATTGTTGGAATATAGAACTGCTAATTTATTGTCATGGTATATGTAATGACCCGATCCCACAGTACGGGAACTTTACATAGTGGTATCAGAGCCTAGGTTTACACCTGGTGTGGGTAACCACCTGGGTCAATGCTCGGACTCTTACCAACAGTACAAGCAGATTCAGATTAAAACTCATCTGCATCTGAATTTGGGGATTCCAGCGACGAGTAAAAGAATATCATGTCATTAATAATTCATTCCTTGACTCTTTTCTCTTCCTTACTTACAGTTGTCAATCAGATATATTTTTCTCGCTTTCTTTTCATCATATTGCTTCCAATCCGTTAGTATTAGTTCACTACACTAATTCTCTACACCGAATTCACTATTGATATCAGAGTGGTGCAGCGGAAGCGTCATAGCCTGTAACATTTAGGCTTTGGGGTTGTAAATATTGTTCTCACACCTGGATTGAAATTTCGATGACGAAATTTTTTGTAAGGTAGGGAGAAGTGTAACCCCTCGATCCTTAATGTACGTATCACAGTATTAGTACTCGATACGGCGTACAAAGTTGATTTGACCGGTGCCAAATATAGCATGGCAAGGGTTGGTGTCAAATATATAATGGCAAGTGTCGGTATCAAATATAGCATGGCAAAGGTTGGTGTAAATACCGAGTGCCGGTGTAAATACCGAGTACCGGTGTAAATACTGAGTACCGATGTAAATATCGAGTACCGGTGTCATAAATCATATATCAACTGTAACATGCCAAGTGCCGGTGTAAATACCGTGTGCTGGTGTCATAAATCGTATATCAAGTATAACATGTCTAGGATCGGTGTCAGATGTCACGTGTCAAGTATAACATGTCCAGGGTCGGGTAAATACCGAGTACAACATCATATATTAACTCACATAGCATGATATCACGTATTAAAATTACGGTAACAAGTGCTAGGCATCCTAAAAGATCTACTTATCAATTTCATGATATAAATACAAGAGCGTTTATTTTAAGTGTATTAAAAAACACTCGCCTGAAACCGGGGCGAAATACGGGTTAAAAATCCAAAAAATCGGCGATCTGCACAAGAAATTCACTAGCCCATAGTTGTATATTAAAATATATAATTATAAATATATATATATATATATATATATATATATATATATATATATTGGAGAGGGAATGAGAGAGGGGAGAGAGAGAGGAGAGAGCAAATTGTAGGAAGGAGAGAGAAAATAGGGTGTTTTTAAAAGGGAAAATAGGAATTAAAAGGGAAGGGGGTAGGGTTGTAAATATAGTGAAGTAATAAGAGATGAGGGGAGGAGTATTTTAGGGATGTAAGAATGTGGGTTTATTTAGGGAAAGTAAAGAGAAAAGAAAAGAAAGAAAGAAGAAAGAAGGAAGAAGAAAGAAAGAAAGAAATGAAGGGGGTGGGGGTGCCCACCGCCGGCGACCGGCCCACAGCCGACGGCCTGGCGGCGGCGACGGCGCCGCCGGGGAGCGCGCGCGGGGCCCTAGGCCCGGGGAGGAGGTGGGAGAGGTGGTTTTGGTGTTGATGTTGGTGTTTGTGTGGGAGGTGGTGGTAGTTGTTGGTGATGGTGGTGGTTATGGTGATTGTGGTGGTGATTGGTGGTGTTGTGGAGTTAGAGGAGGAGGAGGAGGTGGTGATGGGGTGGTTGGAGTGGTGGTGGTGATGGTGAATTTTGGAGATGGAAGTGAGGTGGTGGTGATGGGTTATAATGAAATTGATGGTGGTTGGTGGTTGATGGAGAGTGAAGAAGGTGGTGGAGTGGAGAGGAGTTATGGGGGAATGGGTGGCGGCCTAGGGTGGCCGGTGGTGGTGGTGGTGGTGATGGTGGAGGCGGCGGTTGAGTGGAGATGTTGGTTTGGTTTGTTTTGTTTTGAAGGAGATGAAGTTGGAAATTAGAATTGAAAGGGGAAAGGAAAATGGATGGTTTAATAGAGGAGAATTGGAAGTGTTATGATGAATAGGGATGGTGGGAGAATGGGGCTTGCTTGCTTGGTGTTTGCAGCAACCATGCTGCTGTGTTTGCAGCAGCCAGCAGTGGGGTGGTTGGGGGGCAGGGCATGGGTGTTGGAGTGAAGGAGAAGAAAGAAAAGAAGAAAAGAAAGAAAATTAAAGAAAAAGAGAAAAATTTTAATAAGAAAAGAAAATAAAATAGTTTAAAATTTTTATTATTAAATAATTTATTTATTATAATTTTTAGAAGTACAAAGTAGGAGAGTAGAAAAGGAGAAAGTACGAAAAGATAAGACCGATAATAAATATTATTATTTTAATAAGGTGAAATTTTGACTGTTTCAGAATCGTTCCAAAATTTTTTTTAAAATAAAAATATTATTCTAAGATGTCTGCTGAAATCAAATTTAAGAAATTCAATGTAGTTTTTAAACTAAAAATCTTGGTATCTTCTGGCGATACCGGCCGACACCAGAATCGGTGAAATTTTGATAAATTTAGAAAAATCTCAAAAAATATTTTTAAATAGAAAATGAAATTCTAAGAAGTACTATGAAAATCGTTTCTGAAAATTCAATTCTGTTTGAAAACAAAAATTTCGGGAATCAGTCAGCGATGCCGACCGATATCGGTTTTGGAGAGTATGCAGAAAAATTTTAAAAATTTTCAGAAAATCATGAAAAATCTAAAATATTAGAAAACAATATCTGAAACTGAAATCGGTCAAACCAGATTACCAAAAAGTCAAATCGGGCTACAGGCTGGTATCGAGTTCCCGGTCCAGATCAGGGCTTACTCTAGGTCTGAGAATCCAGATCCGATACCTAATAATATAAGCAATCACAACTCAAAAACACATATTGAAAGAAAATTGAATAACATGGTCAAATTTTTTTTGAGATACGCATCTGGGTACGTATCCCGGGAACGGGGTGCTACATTCTACCCACCTAACAAAAATTTCGTCCTCAAAATTTCTATAGGGGGATGAATATAGAAGAAAATAGGGTTGATGGGAATATCATGATAGAATGGATATGATAGTGAAAAATTTACCAACTCAAAACATGATAAAAATGAGGATAATGGTCACAGGTATCACCTCTAGGGGTCCTCGTTCCAAATATAGGGCACCACTCTCTATTCCACTTCATCTGATACTTCAGTTTCCTTGGTGGTCAAATGACATGCTTTCCGCTTTCTCCCATCTGATCTTCCTCTTGGCCTTCTCTGTGCTTGATTGAAGACATACTGCGGGGAAGGGAATGGAGCTCTCCTGCGGATTGGTCCTGGGTCCCTTCTTACTGTTGGTTGAATCGGGGTGGTACTCCCCATCCATCTGAATGAATAATCCCTTATCATATGACCATCAGACCCACATGCTAAGCATGCCTTATTTGCCATTCTGCAATCACGCTTGTAGTGCCCGAGCTTCAGACAATACCCACATCTCATTTGCTGAGGGAGAGGTTGGAGGAATTGCTCTGCTAGTGGGGTTTCCAGAGGTCTGACTGAGTCTTCACCTCCCTTCAACTGAAAGGATCTATTCACTGACTTCCTCTGCATCTCATCCTGACGCTTCTTTCCCAATCCCCGTTCTACCTCACGAGCGATGATAAGGACCTGAGAATACGTCTTGAGTTGCTGGGGTATAAGAAACATCTGGATCTGCATCCTCAGGCCTTGCTGGAATCTTTTTGCTCGAATCTCCTCATTGGCCACCATGTATGGCGTGAACCGGCTCAGTCTTAGGAACTCTGCAGCATACTCATCTACAGTTTGATCCATCTGCTGCAATCTGATAAATTGATCTTCCATCTCCTTCTATGCCGTCTTAGAGAAGAATCTCTCGTAGAAATTCTTAGAGAACTGGTTCCAAGTGATGGGCTTCTCCAGCCTCGCTTTTTCTGCCAACCACTAAGTCCTGGCCACGTCCTTCAGTTGTATCTTAGCCACTTCCACTTGGTTCTCATCAGGAATCCGGGCTGCCTTTAGAAAATCTGTAGTATCAATCAGCCATTGCTCTGTGTCCAGCGGCTTCTCAGTACCCGAAAATGTAGCTGGCTGCAGTCTTCTGAAATCGGATACATGGCCAGGCCTCTGCTCTCTAGGTGCTGTCAATAATACCTGTTGCAAGAGTTTTGTCTGCTGATGCTGACTCTCCATCATGCCATGAAGGACGCTCATCAAGTTGTCGCTCTCTCCATTGGAACTGTCACGAGAAGTGCCAGGACCGTTACGGGTTCTCCGTCTCTCCATCTCTGAGTTGATTGAAGGGATGATGGGAAGAAGCTGAAGGGAAAGATAGAAGGGTCTCAGGATCCAAGGAAAAGATTGCAAGGAAAGAATAGATAACACCATACTTGCGATTGGAATGTACATTCAAGACTCATGCTTTCCAGCTGCAGATTAATACATCATTAATCTGCCAACTGCTTGTATTGAGGATGTTAGAGCCTAGGCTCTGATATCATCCTATGACGCCCCGATCCGGCGGGTACGGGGACGCCACTGCGACGTATATACGCAGGTCGGAAATACCCTCACGTATACACGCTAAGCTTCAGTACAGGCAAAAATCAGAGGCGGAAGTGAAAAATACCTAGAGGGGGGGTGAATAGGTGTAAGTGCTAATCTAGTGAACTAAATGCGCTAAATGCGGAAGCTAATGCAAATATTGCAAACACACTTAGTACAATCAACAAGTGTAGCCGAATTCCCCGTGAAGGGCTCTGGACTAACTCCTCTTGATTCCCCTTCAATGGGTTGAGGTGCTATGTGAAGCTCTTGTTGATTAAGTACAAGTGAGGCACACACAACCAACCAAGCATATAATAGATATGGCAATATGAATCAATGCAAGGCAACAATGCAAGCAATGTATGATATGAATAAAGAATGATGCTTTGCACAATATAAAGAGAGAGAGTTGAGAGACAAGTGGATCAAACGCAAACAACAAGATATGTTTCGAGGTTCGAGCACCTTGCTCTACATCCCGCCTACACCACCGTGTAGGATTTCCATTCCACTATAACGTCCACCGAGGACTCCCACCGAGGGAACCTTCACCGAGAAGGATTTTACAACAAGGGGAGTACCGAACTCCTCTCTCAATACAAACACCACCTCACCCAAGAGGGGTAGGCCCTTAGCCAAACAACAACCGATCCACCTCACACTTAAGGGATACAAACCATAACCAACTCCACCTCACCAAGAGGGAATAAACACCAATCTCCACCTCTACCAAAGAGGGAGAAAACTCCAACCCAAATCAACAATCTCAACCTCTACCAAAGAGGGAGCAACTCAAGAAATCAAGGGTTTACAATAAGTGGTATATCTCAACCACAAACCTCTTTCCTTTTTCTTTTCCACAAAACAAATGATCCTAATAGAATAGGATAGGTGATAGCTCAAGTGTGGAAAAAAAACTAGGTGTTTTTGGAAACAAGCAACAAAGAAAAACTACTTGGGAAAACTCTTGTAAATGATAGAAAATGAAAATCAATACAATCTCCCAAACCCTAGTTTTCTTTGATTTTCTAAAAACCCAAAACAATAAAGATGAGAAGTTTAAAGCCCAAAAACTCTTTTTAAAACTTGTTTTAAACTCAGGAAAACTGAGAATTTTTCTCTTGTAAACACCTTAGCTAAAACCCCCAAGAGTTGGGGTATTTATAGCCCAAATAGAAAACTAACCGTTAGGCTGATGTGGCAGCCTGACAGGCTAACGGTCGACCGGCCAGGTTGACCGCCAACGGTCAGAAATGTGACCGTTGGGCAAACACGGTCGACCGGAACGGTCGACCCAAACAAACAGAGAGCTCTGCTCTCAGACCCGGTCGACCGCCCGGGTCGACCGTCCCAGTGCTGCCAAACGTGCACAGATCTGTGCACGTCGGTCGACTGACCCGGTCGACTGACCCGGTCGACCGACTTCACCCAAAGTCGACTAAGTCAGTTTAGTAGTCGACTGGTTGAAGCCTGGAACAGAAAACTGGGTCAGAAAAATATTTTTAAAATATTTTGAAAAATCTTTTAACACTTCTAAAAATCACCAAAAATAGTTTTATCATTTTGCATTGATATATAAACATGTGGTAAAAAGTTTAGCTCAAATATCAATCAATGTGAACTATTTTTGTTTCTTAACATTTTTACCAAAAACCAAAACTTGTATTTTATCAAACTTATATTTTCCTAAAAACTCATGAATAGACATATCAAAATAAGTTTGTTTAGGAAGTGTAAGCATGTATGTATAACTAGAATACATCTATTATACATATAAACCATGTAAACTTATTTTGATAAATCATTCATGAAAACCAATTCCAAAACATGAAAACGTGTGTGTATTGTGCACTTGAGCATATCAACTATATTAAGCTTTACAAATGGATCTAAAACACAATATCTAAACTATGGATACCTAAGTCTTCTTGATGATCTTCATCTTCAAGTTGACTCGATCCAAAACTCCATCCATGGGCTAGGCAATGTGTGATCTTAAAGCTTTGACCCTGGAATCATCATGAAAAGCTTCTAAACTCCTTGTTGAAGCTAATCACCAACTAATATCTTGGTTAATGATCTGAAACTTAAACAACACAAGATTATTAGTAAACATAACTACATGAGTTAATCATCATCAAAACTAGAGTGGAAGGCCTTTGGGCCAACAATCTCCCCCTTTTTGATGATGACAAAACTCATGGAGTTATATATGCATGGATTAAAGTTAAGCTTCAAAGAAACTCCCCCTTAACTCATGCATAAACAAATAAACAAAAGATATGCAATGAATGTACATAAACATGTATGCATCAACATGCATAAAACACATAAACATGTTCTAGAAGCTCTAGATACTAATTAAATTAATAAAACATTAACAAAAACACTAGATGCTCTAGATACCGATTAAACTTAATATATGCAAAAACATAAGTATGCATATAAAACACAAATTATTCTCCCCCTTTTTGTCAATCATCAACAAAGGGGTAAACAATCAAAACAATAAAATGAGGGGTAAAAATCTTTCTCCCCCTTTTTGTCAATCAAAACAATAAATCAATGTTCTCCCCCTTTTTGTCTAAAAACAAAAACAAGGTCAATAAGGGGTGACAATCAATTAGGATATCAATTGAAAATATGTCAATGAAGCATCTTGATACCAATTGAAAATAAATAAAGATCAATAAATGTTATATGTTATATACATTCATGAAGAGGAAGACGCTAAGTTAGCTTCCCTACACATATGCATTACATGAAGGAGGGATATTAAGCCCTAATTCACATAACACACATTATGTAATGCATAAGAGGAGATGTGAAGCTCCCCCTACACACGTGTACCACATAAAGAAGAGATGTTAAGCTCCTCATTACTAGATACACTCAACATGAATTTATATGTAGAAGAGATGTTAAGCTCTCCTTGCATATAATCAATACAAATCAAAACTTTTGTATTTTTCTTTAAACAAGATTTTTAGATACCAATTTAAAAACACAAGACATCTTGATATCAAAAGATAGTATTTTTCTTTTTAAGCCATATAAATAATTGAAATGACTATTTTCTATCATAAAGTAAGGGAGTGGAAATACAAATACCAATTGAAATATGAAAAACGAATTTTCTCCCCCTTTATGAAATACCAACAAAAACTATGCGTAGGCTTGAAATAAGATACCAATTGAAAACTATATCAATTGAAATAAAGTTGAAACTCAAGCTCTATCATAAACAACATTTGTGAAAATTTATATCTTGAGCACAAATAAAACAAGTATATGTGTATGAAATAGAATGAGTACCAATCACCAATAGATGATACCAATTGAAAATATACATACACAATAAACATATGAGTATACAAAAAGATCAAAATGATACCAATTGAAAGAGTTCAATGATACCAATTGACATAACAATAAGTTCAAGTGTATACCTCATATAACTATACCTCCCAATCATGATTCAAGTTTAAAAAGATTTTCAATATAAACATACAAGGCATGGACTCCCATCCAACCTCCCGTTAAGGGTAGGGGTTTTCAAAAATAGATTTGAAAAAAAATAAGCTTTGTTTGAAAAACTCTACCAAAATGAAGAATGCCGTAACTAGTTAAATGGAAAATCTTTTAAAGTAGTACGAAATCCTTCAAGTAAGGAATACAACAAAATAGTTTTTCATAAAACATGAAATCCACAAGATAATCAACACTCTAATTCAATTAGGCATAAACATGACTCATGAAAACAAAACCTGAGCAAGCAATAAATGTGAGTGTACAAATAAAGTGTGAATATCATAATCATGAAAATTTTTCATTAAGCTCAATTATTCCTTAAACAAGAAAACATGAAAATCATCAAAACTTATTTAATCTTCAAGGAATACGTATGTCCTATACAAATTAAAGTATACATACATATCCAAACACAACGAGTCCACAAAGATATATGCATGATGGCACGTGGCTCAAAAGGATGTATATGTATAACAATAATTTGGATAAAATAGACATATACATGAAATTAACAAATAAACATGAAATCAAGAAAAACTAAATTCTCATTAAAAACAAATTTTCATTTCAAGGTATATGTATGAATTGTCAAACATGAAGTATACATACATATCCCTAACACAATTGAGTCCATATATAGATTTGCATGAAAGGCAAATGACTCAAGGGGTATACATGTATATCTTAAAGTTTGGCAATACAAACATATACATGAAGTGAAGCACACAATCATAAAACAAATTCAAAAATATCAATACAAGTCTAATATGTATGGATCATCAAAACTAGACTATACCAATACATCTAATGGGTTCAAATAAGCAATCAAGCCCAAACATATATAGATTTATTTGTGGCTCACTATATGCACAAGTATATAACTAGTCTTAATGAAAACTAACATTTAAACATGTAATCTTAACATGAAGCATCAAAACACAATAAAAATCAACATGATAAATACAAAAATATGATTATTATGAATGTCCACATGTTATTAGAAATATGATATACGCAATAGCAACCAAATAGTGAGAAAACAAAAGAATTTATCCATATTAAACATAGGTGTCTCAAAATAACTAAACATGTATATCACAAGTCTAATGAGCATGGCATTTTCATACTAATCACTAAACAATGAAACATGCTATAAACAATGAATATAAAAAGCATGTAAACAATAAATAGGAGTTAGGGATCGTTACCAAAACCTAGAAGGTAACTTTCCTTGTCTCCAAAAACATGGTGGTCCTCTCCACCAAACCTTCCCTTGAAAGTGATGCATCCAATTGATTTTCATGAAGCTCGGAACGCATCCACTCTAAGGTGTCATCACTCTCACGTCATGTGAGAGCCCACACCTACATCAAATAACGGAGGGGTGGTCTTTGGTACCCATAATCTTTTCAGTCCAAGGAGGTTAGTACCTTCTCTAACCCAAACAAAATTCTTTACTAAATTATCAACATGTATTCTATCATAACAAAATTTAGCAAGGTGGCCCTTACGTCCACAATGTGTACAAGTGTACACATGAGCATACATGGTGTGATTGTGTCCGTGAGGAGCATGTGTATGCCGTGAAGGGTGTGCATGAAAAGATGGAACTTGTTTCTTTCGAAACAAAGATTCCAAGCGTGAGTGGTTCATGGCACATTGGCTCATAGTGGAGCCCAAACAATCAATCTTCTTCTTAAGCACGGATATATCATTATCAATTAAAGAAGAAGTGTGGCATGCAATAGGTGAGGTGTGTGATACTACCCTAGCATGGCAAACATGTGCATCAATCTTATTTTACAAAACATCATTTTTTTCTTTAAACAAACATTTAGATCATTTGAAATTGAAATAATCTTATTTTTCAAAGCAACATTCTCTTTTAAAACAAAATCAATTTTTGAAGACAAATTTTCATTTTTCTTCAAAATAGCATGGCAATCATTTTTAGATTTTAAAAACTCATTTTCTTTTAGTACAAGGTCTAGTTGAGATCTCAATGAATCCCTTTCATTATAGATCTCAACCTTCTCTTGCAAAACACAATCAAGTTTAGAAGACAATTTTTTATTTTCTTTAGTTAAAGCAAAAGTCTTCTTTTTCAACAAATTATATTTTTCAATTAATTTTTCACAAACTATAGATAGTTCTTCATTTAAAGCATGGGGATCAACAAAATCATTTGAAGAACTAGCACACTCATTTCTATCTAAGTGGGATTCTGAATGTACATCAAGGGAGTCATTCCCTTGGACCATCAAGCATTGTGAGTCGGACTCTCCACTAGATTCCTCTTCTTGTTGGATAGGCGTTTGAAGCTTGGAGGTGGTGGTTGTTGTCAACAAATTCCACACTGCAAAGGCGGAATCAATGTTAGAAACACGCATAAGATATTCTTTAGATAATGTGCTTCTAATGGCCTCAAGGGCTTGTGCATTGGCCCCTATATGATTGCGATCTCCAAGATAGCATTTCTTGGTGGCCGCAAGAAAGACATGCAAACCTAGGGTCTTTAGGTACATGGACATCCTATACTTCCAAACAATAATGTTGGAAAGGTCAAAGCTAGGTGGGGTCATGAAGTCCATGGTAAACTATATGAGTGTGCAAACAAGCAAATGCAAACAATAGATTAGCAAGAAAATGGATCTCACTCCTAGGATGTTAAGCCTAAGTATCAGGAGTACTAGCTCTGATACCAATTGAAAAACACCTAGAGGGGGGTGAATAGGTGTAAGTGCTAATCTAGTGAACTAAATGCGCTAAATGCGGAAGCTAATGTAAATATTGCAAACACACTTAGTACAATCAACAAGTGTAGCCGAATTCCCCGTGAAGGGCTCTGGACTTACTCCTCTTGATTCCCCTTGAATGGGTTGAGGTGCTATGTGAAGCTCTTGTTGATTAAGTACAAGTGAGGCACACACAACCAACCAAGCATATAATAGATATGGCTATATGAATCAATGCAAGGCAACAATGCAAGCAATGTATGATATGAATAAAGAATGATGATTTGCACAATATAAAGAGAGAGAGAGTTGAGAGACAAGTGGATCAAACGCAAACAACAAGATATGTTTCGAGGTTCGAGCACCTTGCTCTACATCCCCGCCTACACCACCGTGTAGGATTTCCAATCCACTATAACGTCCACCGAGGACTCCCACCGAGGGAACCTTCACCGAGAAGGATTTTTACAACAAGGGGAGTACCGAACTCCTCTCTCAATACAAACACCACCTCACCCAAGAGGGGTAGGCCCTTAGACAAACAACAACCGATCCACCTCACACTTGAGGGATACAAACCAACAACCAACTCCACCTCACCAAGAGGGAGTAAACACCAATCTCCACCTCTACCAAAGAGGGAGCAAACTCCAACCCAAATCAACAATCTCAACCTCTACCAAAGAGGGAGCAACTCAAGAAATCAAGGGTTTACAATAAGTGGTAAATCTCAACCACAAACCTCTTTCCTTTTTCTTTTTCCACAAAACAAATGATCCTAATAGAATAGGATAGGTGATAGCTCAAGTGTGAAAAAAAACTAGGTGTTTTTGGAAACAAGCAACAAAGAAAACTACTTGGGAAAACTCTTGTAAATGATAGAAAATGAAAATCAATACAATCTCCCAAAACTCTAGTTTTCTTTGATTTTCCAAAAACCCAAAACAATAAAGATGAGAAGTTTAAAGCCCAAAAACTCTTTTTAAAACTTGTTTTAAACTCAGGAAAACTGAGAATTTCTTTTGTAAAAACCTTAGCTAAAACCCCCAAGAGTTGGGGTATTTATAGCCCAAACAGAAAAGTAGTCGTTAGGCTGATGTGGCAGCCTGACAGGCTAACGGTCGACCGGCCCGGTCGACCGCCAACGGTCAGAAATGTGACCATTGGGCAAACACGGTCGACCGGAACGGTCGACCCAAACAAACAGAGAGCTCTGCTCTCAGACCCGGTCGACCGCCCGGGTCGACCGTCCCAGTGCTGCCAAAGTGCACAGATCTGTGCACGTCGGTCGACCAACCCGGTCGACCGACTTCACCCCAAGTCGACTAAGTCAGTTTAGTAGTCGACTGGTTGAAGCCTGAAACAGAAAACTGGGTCAGAAAAACAGTTTTAAAATATTTTGAAAAATCTTTTAACACTTCTAAAAATCACCAAAAATAGTTTTATCATTTTGCATTGATATATAAACATGTGGTAAAAAGTTTAGCTCAAATATCAATCAATGTGAACTATTTTTGTTTCTTAACATTTTTACCAAAAACCAAAACTTGTATTTTATCAAACTTATATTTTCCTAAAAACTCATGAATAGACATATCAAAATAAGTTTGTTTAGGAAGTGTAAGCATGTATGTATAACTAGAATACATCTATTATACATATAAACCATGTAAACTTGTTTTGATCAATCATTCATGAAAACCAATTCCAAAACACGAAATCGTGTGTGTATTGTGCACTTGAGCATATCAACTATACTAAGCTTTACAAATGGATCTAAAACACACTATCTAAACTATGGATACCTAAGTCTTCTTGATGATCTTCATCTTCAAGTTGACTCGATCCAAAACTCCATCCATGGGCTAGGCAATGTGTGATCTTGAAGCTTTGACCCTGGAATCACTATGAAAAGCTTCTAAACTCCTTGTTGAAGCTAATCACCAACTAATATCTTGGTTAATGATCTGAAACTTAAACAACACAAGATTATTAGTAAACATAACTACATGAGTTAATCATCATCAAAACTAGGGTGGAAGGCCTTTGGGCCAACAGGAAGCACAGTGGTAATATACATTCCAACAGAATAGTACAAGTACATGGTTATCACAGAAAGCGATACAATATTACAAGAATATTACATCACTAGAAAATACAAGAGTACAATACATGAACGGATATACATAATAAAAACTGAGAGATGCTCACAATACGGCAATAGGGACCTCGAGAGCCAAATAGGAGATAAGCTAGGTGGAAGAACTATGGCGATGTCCGAGTTTCTGCTGCACTCTGATCACCACGGGAGTATCTGCTACGCACTCTGATCATCTACAGCAAGATCACCAAGGTCTAGACTCAATGATCTGGACATGAGAATCCAGGGTTGTTAGCAACCCCAGCGAGTGCATATTATAAAGCCAAATGGCGTGCATAACAGGCACACGTGTATATGATCAAGTGATGTGGTCCAGGCATGCCGGTACAGGAAATGACAAGTAATATAAGGAAAATGACAGTAAATCTGAGATCAAGTAAATACATGCATATCAGTAAGTCTGAATCGAAAAACATACATGAAAAATGGTATAGAGAGTATAGGTACACATAAACATGCGAAAAATATGGCAACATGTGATAAATACATTAAACACTCGATAAATATAAATATGGACAAAACTAGTTGTATAAGCTCAGATTATGGATTCATGGAGTTGATAAGTCGAGGGGATAATCCAAACAAGGAAACCCTCATCTATATACCACATATCCGTTGTCACCATCATCTGAGTTCATACAACTTGAGTTGCCCTCAGGGTAACAGAACTAGAGTGTGTCAGTAGTAATCATTATGCCACATATATCATATGTCATAAGACAGGGTGTCAACTAAGAACATAACACTATAACTGAAATATAGAGGTATAACATTTTAATTTATCATAATAGTCAGTACCGTTTGATATTTCAATTGCCTCACTACCAGCGCCTCACATCACCGATAGTCCATACTAGAGTTCGCACTCTGTAGAACTTACCCGGGTCTGATATGTGAGTACCAGGACTCAAACAAAGGAGAGACCAAATATCACACGTTCCTAACATTATTACTGTTTGGTTGTTTTATGTTATTCATTCGATTCATATGCTTTTGTATGTTCTACCGGTACACATACATCCACTTATGAATAAGATGAGTTATTATTTAGAAACTGATAAATCTGATGACTCATATTTATAGTGGGCCCCGTCTCTGCCCGGGACTAGCTCAGAAGTACAGGCTACTGCTTCCGGGGACTTATCATTACGCGCCCCACACGACACTTCAGATTCAGACTACTACTTCCGGGGACTTATCATTACACGCCCCCACACGACACTTCAGAAATATCACCATTATAAATATGACATCATACCGGTTTCCATCAGTTTCCCCCACCCCAGTGTAAGTTGAATATTTTATTATATATTTGCCCAAAGATAATGTCCACAAGTGTATACAGTATAACCATAATTATCCAACTAGGGGAATTAACAGAAGAATAATATCAGGAGTATAATATCAGGAGTCACCCTTTTTCAGGGGTTCAGAAATACAGGAGTACAGGAGATACAGGAATACAGGAGATACAGGAGTACCAGATGTCTGGTAAAAATATAATAATCATGCATATGCCAGGTAATACAGGTGTCAGGTGTCAAGTAGATCATGGCAAGTACCGGTGTTATATATCAGGTGTTATGTATAGCATGGCAAATACCAGTTTCTTATATCAAGTAATAAGTATAACATAGCAAGTACCGGTGTCATGTATCATATGTCAATTATAACATGATAAGTACCGATGTCAGGTATCATGTGTCAAATATAGCATAGAAAGTACCGGTGTCAAATATAGCATGGCAAGGGTTGGTGTCAAATATATCATGGCAAGTGTCGGTGTCAAATATAGCATGGCAAAGGTTGGTGTAAATACCAAGTGCCAGTGTAAAACCGAGTACCGGTGTCATATGTCATATATCAAGTGTAACATGCTAAGTGCCGGTGTAAATACTGAGTACCAATGTAAATACCGAGTACCGGTGTCATAAATCATATATCAAGTGTAACATGCCAAGTGCCGGTGTAAATACCGTGTGCTGGTGTCATAAATCGTATATCAAGTATAACATGTCTAGGATCGGTGTCAGATATCACATGTCAAGTATAAATACCGAGTTCAACATCATATATTAACTCGCATAGCATGATATCATGTATTAAAATTACGGTAACAAGTGCTAAGCATGCTAAAATATCCACATATCAATTCCATGATATAAATACAAGAGCGTTTATTTTTAAGTGTATTAAAATGCACTCGCCTGAAACCGGGGCGAAATACCGGTTAAAAATCCGGAAAATTGGCGATCCGCACGAGAAATCCACTAGCCCATAGTTGTATATTAAAATATATAATTATAAATATATATAAATATTGGAGAGGGAATGAGAGAGGAGAGAGAAAGTTGTCGGAAGGAGAGAAAAAATAGGGTGTTTTTAAAAGGGAAAATAGGAATTAAAAGGGAAGGGGTAGGGTTGTAAATATAGTGAAGTAATAAGAGATGAGGGGAGGGGTATTTTAGGGATGTAAAAATGTGGGTTTATTTAGGGGCTGTTTGGCTGCAAGGAAGTGGATGGAAGTAAGGAAATAGGGAAGTATAATTGCTCCGTTTTCTATCTATCCAAACACCAGAAAAGGAAAATAAGAAAACTACTTTTCTTTTTCTCTTTTCTCTTTTACACAATCATTTCCTCACTTCCAGAGTGCTACAGTTAATTTTGTGGTCATGTAAATTTCATTTGTAATAAGTTGTAGCACAAAACAGTTAATTTTTTGATCATGTAAATCTCACTTGCATTCTAATTACAGTCCATTTTTTATTTTTCTTAATTAATTTTTATTTTAATATTATTTTATGATCAACTTTGTGGTACTTTCACGTTCACATTACCATCCAAACACCGGAAAAGATAAAATATTTTCCAAATCACACTTCCCAACAACATCCAAACACCGAAAAACTTACTAACCAATTCTCAAGTTCCAAAGGGAATTATTACCATTTCCTCACTTCCTCACTTCCTCACTTCCACCCTTAGCCAAACAGGCCCTCAGGGAAAGTAAAGAGAAAAGAAAAGAAAGAAAGAATAAAGAAGGAAGAAGAAAGAAAGAAAGAAAGAAATGGAGGGAGTGGGGGTGCCCGCCGGCGGCGGCCTGGCGGCGGCGCCGCCTCCGCCAGGGAGCGCGCCCGCGGCCCTAGGCCCAGGGAGGAGGTGGGAGAGGTGGTTTTGGTGTTGATGTTGGTGTTTGTGTTGGAGGAGGTAGTGGTGGTTGTTGGTGATGGTGGTGGTTATGGTGGTTGTGGTGGTGATTGGTGGTGTTGTGGAGTTAGAGAAGGAGGAAGAGGTGGTGATGGGGTGGTTAGAGTGGTGGAATTGGTGGTGGTGATGGTGAATTTGAAGATGGAAGTGAGGTGGTGGTGATGGGTTATGATGAAATTGATGGTGGTTGGTGGTTGATGGAAAGTGAAGAAGGTGGTGGAGTGGAGAGGAGTTGTGGGGGAGTGGGTAGCCGGCCTAGGGTGGCCGGCGGTGGTGGTGGTGATGGTGGAGGCGGTGGTTGAGTGGAGGTGTTGGTTTGGTTTGTTTTTGTTTTGAAGGAGATGAAGTTGGAAATTAGAATTGAAAAGGGAAAGAAAAATGGATGGTTTAATAGAGGAGAATTGGAAGTGTTATGATGAATGGGGATGGTGGGAGAATGGGGCTTGCTTGCTGTGTGTTTGCAGCAGCCAGCAATGGGGTGGTTGGGGTGCAGGGCAGGGTGTTGGAGTGAAGGAGAAGAAAGAAAAGAAGAAAAGAAAGAAAATTAAAGAAAAGGGAAAAATTTTAATAAAAAATAAAATAAAATAGTTTAGAATTTTTATTATTAAATAATTTATTTATTATAATTTTTAGAAGTACAAAGTAGGAGAGTAGGAAAGGAGAAAGTACGAAAAGATAAGACCGGTAATAAATATTATTATTTTAATAAAGTAAAAATTTGACTGTTTCAGAATCGTTCCGAAAAATTCTCAAAAATATAAAATATTATTGTAAGATGTCTGGTGAAATCGGATTTAAGAAATTTAATGTAGTTTTCAAAGTAAAAATCTTAGAATCTTCCGGCAATACTGGCCTACACCAGAATCGGTGAAATTTTGATAAATTTAGAAAAATCTCAAAAAATGATTTTAAATAGAAAATGAAATTCTAAAAAGTACTATGATAGCCGTTTCTGAAAATTCAATTCTGTTTGAAAACTAAAATTCCGGGAATCAGTCAGCGATGCCGACCGACACCGGTTTTGAAGAGTTTGCAGAAAAATTTCGAAAAAATCCAGAAAATCATGAAAATCTAAAATATTAGAAAACAGCCTCTGAAACTGAAATCAGTAAAATCAGACTACCAGAAAGTCAAATTGGGCTACAGGCTGGTATCGGGTTCCCGGTCCAGGTCAGGGCTTACTCTAGGTCTGAGAATCCAGATCCGATACCTAATAATATAAGCAATCACAACTCAAAAACACATACTGGAAGAAAATTGAACAACATGGTCGAAAATTTTTTGGGATACACATCTGGGTACGTATCCCGGAAACAGGGTGCTACAAAATCCTAAGTTCTGAAAAGGAAATAAAAGTGTCACTTGGGACCTTATTCACAATTAGGTACTAACCTTTTCAAAACTTTGTACTCACTAGCCAAAGCATAATCAAGCAAGATGACATATTCAATATCACAGACTTTATTGTTATTATAAACAAATTGATATTTATAATATCTCATAAAGAATATATGGGAGAGAATACAATTAATATTTTGGATGATTTTTTTCCTTGTAGTCTAGAGATATTGCATACGACTTGAAAACCTATTAGTTTTTTTCTTTTTGCCCCCTTGAAAACGATTGAATGTCTCATCCACTCCTAATGTAATTCTTCTCATAATGTTAATTGTATGTTTTGAACTCGCGTAAATCCTATATCTTGCCTGATCTCCTTGAAGTCATTGTTTTATGCAAAAATTTCTCTTCACAATATGTAAATTACGCTAAACATGAAAACTAACAAAAAAAAGATTGAGCCAAACTGATTTGCTCCTTCAGATAGATGACACAATTTCTCTCTTCACTTAAAATTCAATATTGGAGAGTGAAGAAGAGACATGAGATATATTAACAAGACAAAATTACAAGGAGAAAAAAAAAAACATAAATAATTGTAACCACTGCTTGGAGCCAACTCTATCGAGCGTGGTTGATTGACATTTTTTTTTTTCTTTGAGAAACTGCGGTGAGCCTCACAAATGAAGCTTTTCAAGAAAAACCTCTGTGCAATTTTTTTTGGCATTGTTATTTGGCACTTTCATGCGTTGAATCTCTACTGTTTACGGATTCCACTCCCTATTTTTTACTTTTGCGTTTTTCTCATCTAAAATAGACATGTTGGAAAGCTGGGAGACCCCAATTTGTCAGAGCAAATAGTTGCTTTCTAGCTTGATTTTTTTAAAAACAAACAGGCACTATATTAAACATAAAATTGAATAAAGACAGGTTTCAGAGTTTATTATGACCTTTGTTTTAAAAAAGGGGAGAAAAAAGAAAAAGAAAAACAAGAAGAAGAGAGGATATTCTAGTTACGACCTTTTCTGTGCAAGCTGGTGGCGTGCTCGGGAGCTTGGGACTATTTGAATGCATAGGGAAATGAGGAAGTGAGAGACCTCATTTCCTTCCTCATTTCCCACTTTCATTATCCATTCAAACACAGGAAAAGAAAAATGAGAAAACCACTTTTCTTTTCCTTTTTCTTAATACACCTCGCTTTTACACATTCATTTCCTCACTTTCAAGGTGCTAGTGTGCTACAGTTAATTTTATGGTCACGTAAATCTCATTTGTAATAAATTGTACCTCAAAACAGTTAATTTCGTGATCATGTAAATCTCACTTGCATTCTAATTATAGTCTAATTTTTTTCATAATTAATTTTTATTTTAATATTATTTTGCGGTTAACTTTGTGGTCAACTTTTTTACTTTCACTTTCACATTATCATTCAAACACCGAAAAAAAAATACAACATTTTTCAAGCCACACTTCTCAATAACATTCAAACACCGAAAAATTTACTAATCAATTCTCAAATTTCAAAAAGAATAATTACTACTTTTCTCCTTTCTCACTTTCAACCGTAACCAAGCAGTCCCCTTGCCGCACACTCCTCACGTGAACACTCACTGCCCTAGAAGACGCGTCTTTCCTTTTATCATTATAGTGAACTGTCTGGGTGTTATTTTGGGTGTTTAAAATGTGGGTGTTTGTGAGAAAAAAAAATCTATGGGCACATTTCCTCTCTCCTCGGGGTCGCATATTACTAAAACACCCCTACTTCTTACTTAAATTACACGATAACGGTTCTTCGCTCAGCTACCCGTCCGATTCACAGCAACTAAGAACGAACGGTCAGATTTGGTTCCACGGCTCCCTAATGTCGGGGCCACATTCAGGTTCAAAGACGCCAATCAATTAATTAAATTTTATAACCGTGACCAGAAAATTTAGTGGCTGAAAAGCTACAAGGGTGGACCCACATAAGAATCTTCTTTTTACAAATTTTTAATATTAATTTCTCAAATATTAACACTACAATATTTAGTATTTTCATGTGAACCGCGATCAGAAAATATTGCACTATTTTTTTTTTATGGTCAAATTAGTCTTATGTTGTGTTTTATTTTTAATATTAATTTGTCCACATAAGGGGTGGGCCCACATAAGACTAATTATGTGGACAAACATAACATAAGACTAATTTGTTATCAAATTAATATGACATATTATATGGGCCCACCCCTTATGTGATAGTAATTTGACAAATTTGAGAAACTTGCATAAATCTTATATCTCGCCAGACCTCTTTGGAAGTCATTGTCTTTTTTTCCAAAAAAATTGTCACATAAAACTACACATAAACAAACCTTTATTATGTGGACAGAAAATATTGTAGTATTTTTACATTTTAGTATTTTAATATTGAATCTAAGATTTTTCATTTTTCTACTCAACGCATTCTCCGCTGTGCCAGCTGGCGAGGCCACGTTCAAGTGATGATATGAGCCAAAAAGAGTGAAGAAAACTTGGGCATGAAAGTGACTTCCATGGAGTTGTTGACGAATCAATCAACTAGACTACGAGCAAGCAAACAAAGAGCACAAAACAGCTAGAATAATTTTTGTATAATTCATTGAATTTTGAAGCCCAAATGGCGGGGGAATCATACACAAGCAATGCGCAGGGGCACGAGATGCGTGGGGGTCAATCAACAACGAAAAACCCTTGCTTCATGAATCAATTGTACTATGTTTACGTTTTCCTTCAAGAGGATCCAAAGAAAATTAGTATCACGTTTGACAAAATCCCTGATAGCTGAGAATTGTAGAATCTTAGAACTAGTTTTGGTTAGTTACTATGATCAATCTGATAACTAATCAATATCATCGATCTAATTGGCCAGGTCAGTGAATATCAGGTGGGAGGTTTTTCGTTCAATAGAATGTTCCTTAATTACAGAACCACCTTTCAATCACCTTCCTTGGTTAAACACCAATTAGACTGATATAAGTCAGTCTCAATACACTAAATATCAGTATAACCCTTGTATAAAGAAAATTAATTCACTTATACAATATTTGGAGTGAGGTACGCTTATAGCGAATCTACTTAAGACAATTACGTCCTCCGCTACGGTGCTAACGGGTTACTGGACGCTGGTCTCCCAAGATACAACACTCCTTCACGACATTTGGATAGCACTATCAAATCACCACCATACGGTCGAACCGTAGTTAACCAGTATCTTCATAGGATCATAAAAACAGCAGGACCAAGACAAATTTTAGGGAGAATATTTGTCTTTACTTTGGAGTACAAATTTTAGGGAGAATATTTGTCTTTACTTTGGAGGAACACCAACTGCAGAGAAAGGAGGGGATAGAAGAATATTCTTCTTTGAAAGTCACAGATTCAGACAACAATTCTCTTAAAGAATCTGTTGAATTTTCTGAGCCATCTTTTAGAACTAATCTTCAAAATCCGAGTTGCAGAATTCTCACTTCCTGTTGGAAGTCACTTCTGAATCTGAGTTGCGGAAGTCCCACTTCGGAATGCAGAGGAAGGAATTTGTTTTCCTTTTCTGTACTGCTTGTTGTTTCTGTCTATGTTCTGAAATGAGAGAAAAGAAGAGTATATTTGGCTTTACTTTGGAGGAACACCCACTGCAGAGAAATGAGGGAGATAGAAAAATATTCTTCTTTATAAGTCACAGATTCAGACAACAATTCTCTTAAAGAATTGTTGAATTTTCTGAGCCTTCTTTCAGAAGGCATCTTCAGAATCTGTTGGAATTCACTTCAGAATCTGAGTTGCAGAAATCCCACTTCAGAATGCAAAGGAAGGAACTTGTTTTTCTTTTCTGTACTGTTTGTTGTTTCTGTCTGTGTTCTGAAATGAGAGAAAATGGGTGCTATTTATAGTGCTCCGGGAGGGGTAAATCCGTCCAAATCCGACCGAACAGTTGCAACGGTTCGGATGGCGGAGCGGGTATGATTCGTTGTAACCCATACCCGTGAGACCCAGTTCAAAAAGAACCGGACCGGGTAGGGAGCCCGAGCCCGAGTGTGGGCATGGTTTCCCCCTAATCGTGCGCGAAAACTCCAAGTACCCACATTTTGTTCCCATTTTTCTCTATTTAAACACTTTAAACTTCCATCCTATGACCAATGTGGGACTAAATGCTTCTAGCTACCTTTAATCCCCTTTTAGCTTTTGAATTAGGCAAACTTTAGACTTGAATATCTCTTTCATTCGAAATCGAAATTGAACGTGTGAATATACCACGTTCATCCCCAATGGAAGGAGAACACACTCCAACCATTATCCAATTGATTCTATCAACGGATCTCGCCGTAATTCAACTCAAAAATTCACATTTAATTCTTCATATTTCCCAACATTTTTGTGAGTGTATTTATAGAATCAACATGAATGTTGGTGTATTTAATTTTTAAAAGTACATCAAACATTAAAGAGTACCCCAAGTAGGTCTCCTTAGAGTACAATCTAAGGAAGCAGCCTAAAACTCATCCATTTACCCTTCATATGAAGGATTCAATCTATTCATCAAGATTTTCATGTCCTAAAACACGCACGCACGCGCACACACATATATATAGAAAATCATGCATTTTGGAGATTTTTTTAACCAGCGATCAAATAGTGTAATTTGTTTTATTGTTAAAATCGACCATTTTGTCACAATTTGATGCACGGGTAAAAAATATCAAGAATGCATGATTTTTCATACACAATCATTTTACGATGTATAGATCAAAATAGATGAAGAGTCTAAGAACACTTTAAGCAACACCCTAAGAGGAAAGAAATATGTTAGCCGAAGAAGTTTTATTAAACATATCCAATCAAGTATAGACTATAGAACTGAGCCGAATGAAGTTTGCATGTTCGGGGCCGTTTGTTTCGCGTAAAACTCCGTAATTCGTAAATGACTTACTACTCAGTTATAACTATGGTGCTTGTTTAGACCGTAATTCGTAAAAGACTTACGTAACTCAACTAACACTCACTGGTAACCCAGTTACCACTCACTTACAGCCCAGTTACAGTTAATTTTGTGGTCATACAAATTTGTATTATTTTTTTATATTAATATTAAATTTTTTAATATTTAACTTTTTTAATATTTATTTGCAGTATTAAAACTTTTAAAATCACCAAATAGTTAATTTTGTGGTCAACTTTTTAACTTACGACTTATACATTACGACAACCAAACACCGTAAAGTACAATACACTTTCTCACTTTACAATTTTATATTACCAATCAAACACCGTAAAATTTACATACATGTAACTCATTTACGATTGTAAAAGTCTTTACCAATTACAACTACAAATTACGGCCAGTTACGACAACCAAACAGACCCGAAGTTAAACCAACACATATAAATTGTTCCACATATTGGACTTTTAAGAATACATTCTTTCATTTTTGATTTGCAACGAAAATTTCAAGCCAATCCTTGTAATAATCAACCAAATAAGTTGCTGTGGTTTTGCTTTTCATATAGCTCTCTTGTTTGGTTGATATTTCATTTTTTCTTATAGAAGAAATAAATAAAAATAAAAGACAAAAAGACGACATCATGACAAGCACAACTTGTGCCAAAATTATTAGGCCAAAACTATAGAAATTGCCAAACCTTGGGCAAGTTTGCATGCCAAAATCTTGTTCCATTTCAATTTTAATATTTCAAATTCATTACTTTTGATCTCTTTACAACACTCATGAATATTCTACTCAAAAGATTATCATGGTGAGGTTTCCTCAAGCTCCCAGTACTAATTTATTACTTGCATGTCATTGGAGTTAAAACCTTGTTACTCCATTTTTCATTCTAATACAATACTTGCTTATTTTTTTTGTAATAAGATCATAGTACTCTTGCTGAGTTCCAAACTACATGGATATCAAGAAATTCCACCCAAAAAAGATAATTCAAAATACTTTATGAATCATAATAAAACTCAAATCATGTATATATCAAGTCTAGTACAATGCAATTGAGGTCCACTGAAGTTTTACATGAAGTTGAGCAACCTGTAAATTGTTCAACATATTTGATCTTCGCCAATGCTATCTTTCCGATTGATTTGCAATGAAAATTTCGAGCCAAAATCAATGTGAGATAATCGACCAGACAAGTTGACATGGTTGTGCTTGCCATGTTG
Source organism: Agave tequilana (assembly GCA_038442645.1). NCBI lineage: Eukaryota > Viridiplantae > Streptophyta > Magnoliopsida > Asparagales > Asparagaceae > Agave > Agave tequilana. Next base: position 31,566 of record JAVJIF010018869.1, on the reverse strand, counting down.
GTCTTAAATATTTATTTATTCATTTAATCATTTTTGTTGATAAAGCTCATTTTGGCTGTTGGAAAACAAAGAAAGGGAAAGTGTATGAGCCCGCCGATTTAGTTTTCATGTGTTTTCCGAGCTTGTAGCTGGGAATTCTAACAGCCAATTGTAACCATAAAAAGTTGAGTTGGAAGCGTGAGGCCTACACATGTTTCCTTCAAGATTTTCACAACAAACAAACAAACAAACAGAATCGAGACAGGAAAAGCTCGTGAGACTCACATGTCAGAGCCAAAAAAAGCTAGGCTTTCGCTCACTTTCAGGGCAAACAAACAGGCACTAAGGTGAACAGCGAACTGAAAAGAACAAAACAAGTCTTCGTTATCTACTTATTTATCTATTTTTGTTGACAAGGTGAAAGAAAAGCAACTAAAAAAAGCCAACATGACATGCATAACCAGAGTGCGACTATTCACACCTGCAGAATTGCTTAACACACCCACATTTTAAGAATAAAAATTGTTGGACAGTTTAAATCTTAAATTAAAAGACTAAAATAGACATTGATTAACTCTAATATTATAATTAAAAGAAATTCTATTTTAAACGCACACAAATAATTATTGAATACACTCATATAAATCCTACTCCTAATCAATCGTGCTTCTTTTTTATTTTTTAAATATATGTTTCTTCTCCATCTACACAAACCCTAAAAATTTTCTCGATGTCTATACCATCAAAAAAAATTCACATTGATAGCTATAGACAAACAAATAATATTATAGGAGCATTACAATTATCAAAACGTAAATTTCCCCTATAATTCATTAAATTAAATTATTTTTTCTTTTTTGGGTGGTTTTGCATTACTAATTCATCATAAATATTTTGCGGCTGATCTTTCTATACTGTCATGCCACATAATAAAAGCATATTTCTCTTCCTCTCAATTGGAGATTTATTAATTTTTATTTTTATTTTTAATTTTTAGATTATTGGGTAGAAATTAAATATCTATGATATTAATAAATTACATATACTTTTGTTAATGTAGCACATTATAGATTCCAACCTCCCAGTCAATAAGGTTTAGACTTTCTTTTCTAATTTTTTTAAAAAAGATGTTTTTAAAAAAAAAGATTGAACAATTTGATAAAAAAATTTAACTAAAATAATCTAGTGATACAACTCAATACAATACACATGTGACATAATACTAAATAGTTTGCCATCCATAATACAGGCTTTTCTTCCCCTAGAAAAAAATATATGCATGAAAAATAATATGTATTAACACTATTCCAACAAACTAATTAACGCAAACCTTTATACATGTTGAAGTTGTACACAATAATGAATGTCGATCGGTCTGATAATTCATACTTTTTAATTAGATTTGAGCTAAAAAAAATATTACTTAAAAAAAAAATCTACTATTGAAGATTTTGTTGTTTTTTTGCAGATAAATCATCGAAGAATGTTACTTTCAAGTTGCGTTCCTCTCAATCTAAAGAAACACAATTGCGTAATTATGCTGACGACACCTTCACAACTAATTTCACAAGTCTCTGTTTATAAAATTAATTTTTTAATTTATAATTTTCATTTATATTTCTAAAAAAAGAACAAAAACACAAAATCAAAGCACATCCTAAAAGCACAACAACAATATGTGTGTGTTTATATATATATATATATATATATATATATATATATATATATATATATATATATATATATATATAGAGAGAGAGAGAGAGAGAGAGAGAGAGAGAGAGACTTGTATCCTTTCAAAAGGATTTGATCCCGGATCCTTCCCACTCAAATTCAACCCTCCAACATTCGAATACAAGATCCACTCCGTTGAAGTTGATCTATACTATTTCAAGTATCTATAAACCAAAAATCAAGTGTTTTAAATACTTTTTGCCCATCCATCAAGCGACGCAAAATGGACGGCCGAAAGTAGTGAGTTGGTTAGATCTATGTCTTTAGACATACAAATTCTCGATCCGGCCATTTCATTATGATCTAAACATTTAAAAACCCCTATAAACTAATTTTGTTAGATTTCAAATGTTCTACACCGTTAAACTAACCAACTCACTATTTAGGCCGTCCGTTTTTCCCCTACTTAATGGATGGGCAAAAAGTATTTAAAACACTTGATTTTTGGTTTATAGATACTTGAAATAGTATAGATCAACTTCAACGGAGTGGATCTTGTATTCGAATGTTGGAGGGTTGAATTTGAGTGGGAAGGATCCGGGATCAAATCCTTTTGAAAGGATACAAGTCTATATATATATATATATATATATATATATATATATATATATATATATATATATTAGTGAGGAAATTAACAAAGAAAGAAAGAAATTATTTATTATGGAAAAATAAAAGATAGACTTTGGTTTTTTTGTACGTTTAATATATAATATATATATATATATATATATATATATATATATATATATATATATATATAGATAGACTTGTATCCTTTCAAAAGGATTTGATCCCGGATCCTTCCCACTCAAATTCAACCCTCCAACATTCGAATACAAGATCCACTCCGTTGAAGTTGATCTATACTATTTCAAGTATCTATAAACCAAAAATCAAGTATTTTAAATACTTTTTGCCCATCCATCAAGTAGGGGAAAAACGGACGGCCTAAATAGTGAGTTGGTTAGTTTAACGGTGTAGAACATTTGAAATCTAACAAAAATTAGTTTATAGGGGTTTTTAAATGTTTAGATCATAATGAAATGGCCGGATCGAGAATTTGTATGTCTAAAGACATAGATCTAACCAACTCACTACTTTCGGCCGTCCATTTTGCGTCGCTTGATGGATGGGCAAAAAGTATTTAAAACACTTGATTTTTGGTTTATAGATACTTGAAATAGTATAAATCAACTTCAACGGAGTGGATCTTGTATTCGAACGTTGGAGGGTTGATTTTGAGTGGGAAGGATCCGGGATCAAATCCTTTTGAAAGGATACAAGTCTATATATATATATATATATATATATATATATATATATATATATATATATATATATATATATAGAGAGAGAGAGAGAGAGAGACTTGTGTCCTTCCAAAAGAATTTGAGCCCGGATCCTTCCCACTCAAATACAACCCCTGTGACATTCAAATACAAGATCCACTCCGTTGAAGTTAATCTATATTATTTCAAGTATCTATAAATTAAAATAAAGTATTTTTAATACTTTTTGCCCATCCATCAAGTTAGGAAAAAACGGACGGCCTAAATAGTGAGTTGTTTAGTTTAATGGTGTAGAACATTTGAAACCTAACAACAAAAATTGGTTAGTACGAGTTTTTTAAATGTTTAGATCATAATGAAATGATCGGATCGAGAATTTGTATGTCTAAAGACATAGATCTAACCAACTCACTACTTTCGGCCGTTCATTTTGCGTCGATTGATGGATGGGCAAAAAGTATTAAAAACACTTAATTTTTGGTTTATAGATATTTGAAATAATATAGATCAACTTCAACAGAATGAATCTTGTATTCGAATGTCGGAGGGTTGAATTTGAGTGGGAAAGATCCAGGCTCAAATTCTTTTGGAAGAACACAAGTCTATCTCTATGTGTGTGCGTGTATAAGACAAATATTACTTAAAAAGTGTTTTATGCTGAGTATGGATATTGATAATATTTTTTTCCTCACGTCTTCCCCAAGGATGAGATTAGAAAGTTCAATGAGCTTGCCTATGATCCATAGATTGATTTCTCAAAGGTACTTCTTTTACTTCTATGTAATTTCTAAATTGTCTTTAAAGCACTATATGAAGATTATATTTATGAATTTAATTAAATAAAATATAAAGAGTTAGTCATTAAACGATAAGGAAAAATGAAAGAGTGACATTTTGTGCTGTGTGATTCACATGAGAAAGCAACTGCAACAATAACTTAAAAGAGCAAGAGATCATGGAAGAACACCTTATTCTTCGGGAGGAACTTTGCAAAGAAAGAAACTGCCTCTAAACTATAAATTTCCTCCACTCAATAATTTTTTCAAGAAAAGGAGCTCAAATATGTGTGACATGGATCAAATGATACACAAAAGATCAATAAATGCCGAGCATCCAACTTCAAAAATTGTAATTAAGAATATTGAGAGTTATAGATAGACAATTGAGAGAGAGACAAAGAGTTTCTAATAGAGAGAGAGAGAGAGAGAGAGAGAGAGAGAGAAGAATTGATATTTTGAAATTTTAATTTGACTTATGTTGTGAAGGGTAGTTTAGAAAAAATGAGGGGGTGTGTTTAGAAATTTTGTAAATGTATTAAGTATATGAGTGTGTTAGTGTGAATAGCCACACTCGCACAACCATTGCAACTTGTACAAATAATATGTTAAGGGGGTAGTAGGCCTAATCTCTACACATTGCCAAACCCTGTGCAAGTGTGCAAGCCAAAATCTTGTTCAATTGTAACTTTAAATATTTCACAATATCATGACTTCTAAGATTCTTCAGTTTAAAATTATAGAGATTAGGGTGAGCCATAAGAAATCTTGTCATATTATATTTCAATAGTGTTCTTTTCAGATGTATCTTTATAAGATTGATGTGTTGCGAAGAACAACAGTGTTTGAGTGAATTGTCACATCCTCGGTCTTATGTACGCAAAAAATAACGAACATAAAATGTAAAAGAAAAGGTATTTTGATGTAGCAATCAACAAAAAGTAATGTTTAATAGAAACCACAAAATATTGCAACTAGGCACACTTGACAAAGATTTTGAACAATATCAACTACTTCACAATAAGATGTTCAACTTGACAAAGATTTTGAACAATAACTGCATCACAAGAAGATGTTCACACTTGATAGAAATTTTGAACAATATCTACTTCACAACGAGACATTCACCTTCGACGATACAAATTGTTATCATTGTAAATCTGATCAAGAATCGTCACGGGCATACAAATGTTGTTACATTTAAGCAAGAGTACGTGTGAAATTGTTGGCAGGAAAAGGTTCAGATTTGAATAACACAATATATAATTTACTCTAACTACAGATTTTGCATTGTCTAAACATGATTCTAATGAGTCCAATCATTACCATAATCATATAAATTACCAACATAATCATATCTATTCATCCCTTAACTCTTGCATTATTTTTTCCCCCCTAGTCGCAACTCAAGTGTATAACTGAAGCTTATCATATCAACAAACAACCAGCCAAGGTATTAAAGTCACTCTTGGAAGAGATTGTAAGAAAAATGTCATTAACACCAAGACATTGAATCCAAACTCAATCGAAATTGAAACTGAATTCAAACCAAGCATCTAACGATCACCAAAATTATTCACAATATTAGACTGAGCAACCTGCAAATTGTTCGACATACCTAACTTCGCAAATCAATAATTACTGTCCTCCATTTGGTTCTTAATGAAATCTAGAATTGTAAATTGTCTAATAATAATCAAGAAGAAGAACATCATGAGAGCAACGGCAAATAAAAGATTCACCAGGCTCTTAGAGATTGTAGAGCCTCGTGCAACCAATGGGCTGCTGGGATGTCGGCTACTTGCATCAAGAGCTATCACACTCTAATGTCAATGTCACATAAGCCTACATATAGAAGACATAAATATTTATGATCCTTAGTGTCATCTAACTCTAGATTGACTAATCTTTATCAACATATCGTGTTAGATTGAGATTTATATTTTATAATTATTAACACTACAATATTCTATTGTCGATCATACCCTCAAATATCTTGAAGATGAAGCAGGATGAAGCCACTCTGAAGGACAAACTTTTGTCATACATTATGCTGCTATTGTTACTAGTAATTTATAATTACTTTAATTCTTTGAAATATTGCCGTTCATGTTCCTATCCTTTATTGGAAACAGGATGGGCATCCCAAAAGGAAGAAGCTTTGTAAGCTTTCTATTGAGATATAATAATTTTTTGAGGTAAAGAGATATGATGATTTTATAAAATAGATATACTTTGAACTGCACATAAATTTACATTAAGAAATAAAACTTTTGAAAGGGTTCATAGCAAGCATGAAGACATTAAGAACAAACTTGGCCCAGCCATGACAAGGCTAAAGACAGCCCTGAGTCATTTGTAGGATAAGGTTCTCATCATTCCTTCAACAAATGTGTAGCAATTGAATTTTTTTAATCAAGTATAGATGATATAAACACAACCTGACTACTAATTTGAGGATAAATATGAAAAAAAAAATTCCTGAACTCGCTTACTAAAATATGCATGAAATTTTATTGTACACCTAAGGTTTATAGCACAAAAAATTCCCAACTTAGCTTTTAAGAGGCAACAGAAATGTGTAGACAATCTAAATTTGATTTGAAGAAGATCTAATTAGACATAATCTACTCATGTTAATTAAGTCACTGGAATCTGAACTGGTTGTCAAGTCATGAAGTTTTTTTCGCAAGTTCTAGCAGCATTCTGAGTACAAAGATAACAGGTTTCTTCAATTCATTTCATTTTGTGAAATTGAAAATGGTCATAGGAGTAGACGGCGCAAGAAGATGAAGTCGATACACATCCACTCCTTGAACACACACACAAAATGTGATCTGAAGAGCGAGTAGAACAGACCTTTGACCCAATTTAGATTCAAATGGAAAGCACTCAGGCATCAATTTATATGATCTAAATTTTGACATGTTTGAATTATTGTTATTATTAGATTTGTTCAAGATCTGCAGTGTGCAGTTTTCTTGTAGCAACATACTTCGGGGTTCCCAGATGAGATACTTCATATACGAACAAAAGCTTAGTGATTGGTGGCGAAGCCTTCATGCATTAAAGGAAGATGTTGTCTGAACCTAGTTCATACAGGGATATCTGGGAAACAAAACAACAGTATCTCTTCATGTGATGGCAAATGATAGTGTCAATCTACTTTCATAAGTGTTTTTTTCCTGATATATGTAATTATATTTAGCAATATTTATAGATAGATAATTCTCCAAAAAAAAAAAACACTTATAGACAGATTTTATCTTTTCTCATCCATCTCAATGACTAGTTTTTCTTGTGATGGTAGTAGATACGAAGATCCTCTGCATATATCAATCTTCCTATCACTGAAAGAGGAAGACAATTGAATACTTTTAAAACTTCTCTACATTTAAATATCTTAACCAAGTAAGACAACTGATTGTTACAGGAATTTCAGTTCTAATTCCTCCTGATAAGGAAGCCGGATCATTACATATTTCTCAAAAAAAGATCATAAGAATGAACACAAGCTAATAACAATTAATAAGAAACAAAGGAACCTTGAGAAGAATTAGAAGAGAAGAATTAAACCTGAATTTAGTATCTGAGTCCTTTCGCCACTTCAAAAAAGTGAGCAACATTTTCCTCTGGTGTTCCCACAACGATGCCATGTCCAAGATTCAAAATGTGCTTACTACTACCGGCTTTTTTTACAGTGTCATGGATCCTTTTGGTGATAAATTCTTTCGATCCAAAAAGAACTCCTGGGTCAACATTTCCCTGAACTGCAATATCCGATCCCAACCTTCTTCGGCCTTCCTCCATATCAACGGTCCAGTCCAAGCTAACGACATCTACGCCCGTCAAGGGAAGCCTCTCAATTAAGCCCCCTGAACCACTCGCATAAAGAATTAAGGGTAGATCTGGATGTGTCTTTTTGACACAATCAACTATTTGTTTCAAATATGGAAGGCTGAATTCCTCAAAATCGACAGGGCTGAGTTCTGTTGCCCAAGAATCAAAGATTTGGACTGCCTGAGCCCCGCTATCAGCTTGGTACTTTATGTACTCAGCCATGGAATTTGCAAACTTCTGCAGCAATGCATGTAGAACCTACAAGAAGTATTAAATACAGTGATGTAAGAGAAGGCCAAGAGGGCTTTATACAGCTGCCGCAGCTACTAATGTTATTCATATATCATTATTGTTGACTTTGTTCTTACTGCTGCTGCTGCTGCTATTTCTCACAACTTCCCTTGTTTCTAATTTTCCATTTACAAAGGTACAAAACTATAATTATTAAGATGATTCAGAGCGTAGAACTTCCAGTTTAAAGGTGGCAAACAAGTTCTAATAGAAACATGAAGAGAAGAAGCAAAGGGTGCATGTCCCAATCGAAAGTAAGTATAAGTTCCTGACTTCCAAATTACTCAACCACTGCAGACAGTGAAATTCCCTCGCATTTTGATAACAATATTCCCCAATATTTGGGTTACTAAGAGATAAGTAGGTCATTAGAATGTTTAGATGACCAATAATTTCAGTCATCATTTATGATAGTCCAACACTTTGCAGGACTATGGCTTGTGGGCATGGTTATTTTATTAATCAATAATAGTCTTTGATTTCATGATCTATGAAAATGAATTTTCATGGAAACCTGCAATTGCACACCAGAAGTATTTGTTTATCAGAAAAGGATACACATGATAAATCCAGAATTTATGAAGTCTATTGGCAGCTCCAAAAAGTGGAGCCTGACAGGAACTAAGAAGATCTAAAGAATGTTAATAGCAACAGCTAAGCATATGAATGGGCTTAGACACATATATAATGTGTGCATGTGTGATGGGTCCCTCACCTGAGGCGTCGCCGCCGTCAACTGGAAGCTCAGATTCTCCTCAGACTGTATCAAAGTGATTGTGTGTCTGAGATCCGTGTTTACTTCTTAAAAGTAGCTTAGTCACCCCTACCACTTTCCACCAATATTTAGCTCTAAAAATGCTAAATGTGTTGGGAAAAAGTGGAGGGCCCCTATTTATCTCCAAGTTTGCAATGAAGGTAAGAGTATGGTTACTCCTATTTGTATTTAACCTAGCCCTATTTAGTGAGCGTGTGTGCGCATGTGTGCATCTCTCTCTCTCTCTCTCTCTCTCTCTCTCTCTCTCTCTCTCTCTCTCTCTCTCTCTCTCTCTCTCTCTCTCTCTCTCTCTGTGCGCGCGCGCGTGTGTCAGTTTCACTGCACGTGGGCTGCAGCATTGACATTGCAAATCCCAGGCACATGTGGGAAGTAGTTTTTAACACCCCCAGGGAATAGCTAAGATAGTTGTGCCCACTTGTCAAAATGCAAGTCGTGTAATGAAATCGGATAATCCACTCTGTTCAGTTTGATCTATATGTTACGAAAGATGTATACACAAAAAATCATGGATTTAAAGACCTTATACAGTTATACCTATCCATCACAAGGTTTCAAAATAAATATTTTTTCGACAATATAACTAAGAAATACCATAATCCATCACTTATATTATTCTGATGGAGAATCCATTCCATTCATCACAAATCCACACGCCTTTAAAAAAAAAAAAAAAAAATCTAAAGGTGAAAAATTATATGTTTTGAGGATTAGTTCTAGTTAACTTTGCCCAAGTTACTAGTTTTAGTTTCCAAGCACTTGCAGTCACTGCCTCGAACCCCAATATTACTATCAGCTACATGTGAGACAAAAATCTAAAATCAGGTAAAAAGACTACGTTTCAGTCTGATTTCAACCATCTACTGCCAGTCACAGATACATGATTCTACTGCTCTAGTCACTCCTGACTGCTGCTGCTTTACTCCCCATTAAGTTTATGGTAGGATCAGGTGAATGAATGCATGGTGAGCCAAGATTATAATTATAAGTTACGGATTCAAATCAGGCAAGGATTGGTTGATACAGACCATGTCTGGTTCCTTTGGAAAGAAGAATGACAAGACTGAATCCATGCACCATTTTGTTCTTGACTGGTCTTTGGTTTGGACTCATCTCAAGCATGGGCATGCAAAGTGGGGGCCTGATGTCCCCCAACAATCCCATAACCTAAATTTTAACTTAAAGTATTTTCTAGGTTTTTTTATTTCAGAAATAGTAAACCACCAATTTTCAAAAGAAAATCAAACTGGAACTTAATCGACTGTTCAAAATATATGGGCTCATTGCAGCTACACAGTATGATGCCTTATAGAGCACAAGCATGTCCAACATAGTATCACCTTGTAGATACACGATGTATTATCCATTTTTTTTGGTGAGAAAGAGGATGGAGGTCACCCTCCAGCCTATAACACACATAACCTTCACTAATTATCCAAGTTATCCCCCGTTTGATAAATGCGGGGATTGAGCTTGGAACCTTCCTCTTGAGAGAACAAGGGGTGTTATCAGTGGGCCAAGCCGCTAGTGTATGATGTATTATACATTTATAATTTGTACAAGCACTAACAGAGGATTACTTCGGTTGAGAGAAGACCTTTTTTTAATATTTGAGATGTGCTTTGATTAACAAGGCTAACAACATTTCTATATGCAACACCAGAATATTACCTTCGGTTGAGAAAAGGCCATACTTTTAATCTTTGAGAAGTGCTTTGATGAACCACCTTCAACCACATAAGATGCCAATGTGAAAGGAGCCCCAACAAACCCCAGAACGGCAGCTTCATTTTTTACCTAAACAGAAAAATAAATAAATAAAGTTCGTAATGCAAAAAATCTTCCTCCGATATATGCTCTGCACACGGAAAAAAGTAGTGGAAGGATGTGAAAATTAAATGAATACAAAGTCAAGAGAAGAGTGTGGGTATTGGGGGATGCTAGACAAGTTGTAATGACATCAATGTTTGCATACAAATGGATATGTTGCCGCAAAGAATAAGATGTTGAAGCATGGTGCTAACAGTGGTTAAACTGACAGAAGAGACAATGAAGAAAGCAGATACCATACTGTGAATGGTGAAGCAGATGTCCTAAATCAATAGTCAGCTCATCTCATCATTTTGTCCACAGGCAATAACACCAGACCATGGAAGAAAGTAGCACTTTGGCTTAAAGAGTTTGTAGTTAATCTAAGTTCAAATTAAGGAAACTCTTCTTCCTTACAGATAATGAATTGCAGAAACACTGAGTTGCAAAACTAATAATGAAAGCACTGAATAAGCTCAAAAGGAACAAAAGAAAAGGAAGAATACAGTAGAAAGCACATGGTTTCTTAATTCATTCGATACACATAAATAAAAAAAAAAGAATGGCACATGTACCTCTCCCCGCAGAATTGTCAAGGCCTCCCCTACATATGGAACTGACTCCTGAGGATTAAACTCTCTAACCTGATCAGTGTCAGCAGCTGTTCTTAAAGGGTTGTATATAACTGGGCCTTTTCCTTTCACAATGTCAAATGGTATGTTCATTCCAGGAAGAGGTGTAAGGATGTCAGAAAACAATATAACCTGTCGAGACAGGGCAAAGATTAAAGGTCTAGATAGCAAAATACAACAGTAGAATACTGCAAGTCATACGAAGGGAATGTACAGACAATTTTATGTCCACATTATTCGCACACACTAAAATAAACAAAAGGATCCATCAAGCTGGTGACTGGTCTTGCTTACATAAAGCCAGATCTTTATGTCAGGGGATGCATAACTGCTCTATTACTCTCCAAAAGCCAAATAGAAGAACTAGTAATGTACAATTAAGCCGGAAAATCAGGGAAAATCTTCTAATAAGACTGCCAGCCCTATTCCCAAGAATTGAATTGCTAGCTAATAAGCAGAAATGAGAAATAAAGGTCAATACAGGACAACAAAGGTCTATGGCAGTATAATGTCAATAGTCACAATCATTCAAATACTTCAAAATTGAAAAAGAATACAAAAAGGTCTGTCTTCAGATAAATAACCTCACCCCATCAGGCTTGAAAACTTTCCATGGCTGTAGAGAGATTTCAACGACAAGATCCATATTTTCTGATCTTTCACGAAAAGAAGGATATTTCTCACATATCAGTTGATAGCTCTGTTACAGAAAAATGCAGCAACCTTGAGAGGGGAAATCAAAATGATGCATGATACACAAAAACTAATACAATACAATGATCTGAAGAATTTACTACAGCTAAGCAGTTTGAATTAGATATGGCTACACATCTACTGCCAAGAAGGGGGAAAAAATAAAATAATAAATAAAAACTACCATCATCTTCAAAAGTCTCTTAACAAAAACCATCATAGTATGGCACAAAACTAAAGTTGAGAAAGCCCCAGGGGGAAAGACTGACCAAAATGTGATTTTCAACACAACATTAACCCTCAATGTCGAGCCAAAACTTCTGCAAATGCCAGAATGGGTATGATAGCTAATTATAAAACTTAAGAGGCTAGGCTGCCCAATCGCCAGACATGTTGGAACGGTAGAATGTCTGACGCTAATGCAAATAGGGAGAAACTTCCAAAATTTTCCTACTAGGGAAGAAACTAAATAGTAAGTAGGGTTTGCAATAAAACTGAAATCTCTGAGCCTTTTGAGGTATACTAATTGCCAAGGAATAAATATTGAAACAAAGTGACATATACTCCGAAGAAAAATACATATTAACTGCTCCACAATAAAAGTTGACCTAGGCATTGTGATGGGGACATCACTCTAGGATTGCGATTTTACATCAGGAGATGCCACTGCACCCTTTCATTATGATTCGATTAAAGCTTTGAGGACTTGAGCTATATGGACCGATTATCTTAGTTATTTGCTCTTTATTGTAATTTTGTTATTTATTTTTATTAGTTTATTTTAGTCCCATATTCGTTGTGATGGGATTTCTCTATTGATGTAGGCCTGTTTAAAATCAAGACTAGTATTGAATTTCTCAGTTTTTAGGATGAATTTAAATTGCTTTGAAAAGCTTATAGCCAGTGTGCTTGGGTGAGAAACGCTAGGGAGAGATTCTCAAATTGTGTTTGGTTCCGCATCATTATGGTATCAGAGCATATCATCCAGTCTGAGAATTGGAAAACGGTATTTCACCTACGTTAAGGAGTTCTATGCGGTAGTTCAAACTTTGTGTTATTGGCGCCCTTACTCATTGCTACAAGAATTCATTATCTAATCAGACCATGTTAATTATATCAACTCCCAAAAGAAACTGAATTTGAGGCATGGTAGGTGGGTAGAGAGTTCTTTCAAGATTTTACCTATGTCCTCAAACATAAGGTCGGAGTTAAAAATAGGATCGTTGATGCACTTAACCGTCGTTGTGTCCTACTCTCTGTCATGAGCAATGAAGAAGTTGGTTTTAAGAAAATCAAAAACACTTATGAGTCGTGTCCTAATTTTAAAAATATATTCACTGTCTTAAGGGATAGTTTGACTCGTGAGGTTGATGACTTCAGCCAGCAAGATGGGTATATGCTCCATTCTCATAAGTTGTGTATCTCTCGTACCTCCTTGAGAGAACTTTTAGTTTGGGAATTACACGTTGGGGGGCTTGTTGGACATTTTGAACGAAATAAGACAATTGAAGCTGTAAAACATCGTTTCTATTGGCCAAACTCGAAGAGAGATGTTGCTTAGCCAATGTCGGATGTCAACTAGCTAAGCAACGTAAATAAAATACTGACCTTTATACTCTCCTTCTAATTCCAAATTGCCTTTGACACGATGTCAGTATAGATTTGATGCTTGGTCTCCCAAAAACTGCACGAAAGTACGCTTTCATACTTATTGTTGTGGATTGTTTCTCGAATATAGCTCACTTCCTGCCATGCTCTAAAACTTCTGATGCATCTCGGATCGTTACGATCTATTTTGATGAAGTTGTTAGGCTACACAGACTGCTCAAAATAATTGTCTCCGACAGGGATATTAAGTTCACAAGTTACTTTTGAGAAACCATGCGACATAAAATGAGAGCAAAACTTCAATTTTTTTACTACCCTTTACCCACAAACCAATGGACAAACTGAAATACTCAAAAGGAGTCTGGGAATCTTTTACGGTGTGTAGTGGATGAGAATCTAAAGACATAAGATCTTGTCCTACCTACCGCTGAATTTGCATACAATAGTTCTGTCAATAAAAGCATTGGTATGAGTCTATTTGAGGTAATGCATAGTTATCAACCTAGACAACCTATAAACTTAATTCCTATGGCACCCCATCATGCTAGAATGTTTGAGTCAGTTGCATCGTTTGCATCGCATATTCATGACCTGCTTAAAGAGATCAACATTCAAATTCAAAAAAGTAATGCAAGCTATAAAACTTATGCAGATTTGTACAAGGTACAAGAGTTTAATGTAGGAGACTACGTGATAATCAGGATTCATTCAGAATGGTATCCTTCTGGTATCGTAAAGAAATTGCATGCACATAGTGCAGGACCATTCAAAATTTTAAGAAAAATTAATTCCAATGCATATGTAGTAGATCTTCCACCTGATTTTGATATTAGTTCCTCTTTTAATATTGAAGATCAATTTTTTCCCTGATAATTCTTCATTGGATAAGCTTTCTCATGAGCCCATTCCTGAGAAACCCTTATTACTCTTCCCCAAATGCAACTCACCCATACGGCAAAATTAATGAAATTATTGATGATCAAATTGTCTCTATTAGACGATTTTATAATTTGTTGGAAAGGACTACCTGACTCTGAAAACACCTGGATTAATCGAGAGGAACTCTAACGGTTGGTTCCTGATCATCTAGAGCACTATGAGAGCCGAGGAGGTTCGCGCTCGACAGAGTCGAATTTTTCCCAACCCCGGGGGAATGATGGAAACATCACTCCAGGATTATAATTGTACACCAGGAGACGTCGTCACATCCTTTCATTATGGTTTGATTATGACTTGGGGACTCGAGCTATATTGGACCGGTTATCTTAGTTATTTGCCCTTTATTGTAATTTTTGTTATTTATTTTTATTAGTTTATTTTAGTCTCATATTGATTGTGATGAGATTTCATTGTTGACGTAGGCATAAACTAGTATTGAATTTCTCAATTTTTGGATGAATTAAAATTGCTTTGAAAAGCTTGCAGTCTAGTGTGCTTGGGTGAGAAATCCTAGGGAGAGATTCTCAAATTGTGTTTGGTTCCCCATCACATAATTTTCTAGCACCTACTACACATTTCAAAATCACCCAGGAGTGTCTAAAAGGACAATAATGATGCAATTAATGTTTGAAAAAGCGGAAGCATAAAGCAAAGTGCTTGACCTTAATCAAAGCGAAGCACAAGCTTCAAAGCAAGAAGCGTAAGCTTCAAGAAATTTCACTTGAATAGAAAATTTATACATTTTTGTTGTGTTGTTTAACATAAAAAAGAGTTTTATAAACTATTCAACATGTATCTGATTTATCTAATTTAAGTGGGAAAAAAAAAAGAAATAAAAAGGTGGGCAAGAGTAAGGATGTAAGTAGAACCCGGTGTTGTGATAGATGTTGCAAGTGACCAAAAAAAAAGGACGCAAGAGATGCGCCAATATAAAGACTAAAAGTACACTAAGTGATGAAAGTGATGTTGGCAATACAACTTCTGGGAGGTGAATTCCTTAAGATCCTTGTATCACCTGAAGGAAGATAGGGAGCAAAAACATACAAGGCAGTATGAAAATCTTTACATTGAAGATACACTTCAATGAACAAAGCACAAAAACATAAACTTCATACCAAATAGCATAAGCTTCACACGAAAGAAGGTAAGCTTCATAGTTTAGAGCGTCAAACTGTAAGGTACATAGTGAATGACACTCCTGTGCCTCAAAGCGCACTGAAGCTAGCTTCATATAGAGGTTTTAAACAAATGGCAATATACCAGAACTTTGAATCCAGTATTTTTGGGAAAATGAGTGCTCGAGACAAATGTAAAGAATCTATGTAATCAGTAGAAGATATTCTTTAGTTCTAAGAAAGTCATGAAACTTAGTTGATAACATGCCAATTTATTGTAATTTGTAAATAAACCTGCCTTCATGTACCTCCCTGCTTGCCTCATAAGCCAAACTGGAGGTCTTTCCACCTTTTTCCCTCGTACGGCTTCAAGTAAGAGAGGCTCCCCAACACTCGTAAGTTTTGGTTCTGCAACAATCTCTGGATATGAATATTCAAGCAGAAAATTAGATGTTATACATAATCCAAAAGCATAGACAAGGATATAAAATAAAATAAGCATTTAGAATCCTACAATTTTAGCCAAATAAGAATTTTCTAAGATGACCATGGGCATCTACCAAATGATTCTGATAAGCACTATAATTTGGTGAGCAGTTATGCTTCAGTGGACCATATCTATCATGGAGATACCATTTTAATGCAAGTAACTAACTGACCAAGCAGCAAAAGGTGACTAAGTCTACAAGTATCATGGAAATTGGAACACAGTTGTGCCAACTTTAAGCCAGTTGTATTTTGAATAAACAGAAAAAAGAAAATTTACAAGAGCTAGAAGGGTTCATGATTCTTTGTCGAGGTGATAACTGATAAGGTATAGTTCAAGAAAAAATGAGCTAGAAGATTTTTCATTGTATCCTCATTAGAGAACAAGACACTATTAGCTTTAAGTGCACAACAATGTGGTAGGGAAAACTGCGTAAAGAAAAGAATTACTACGAAATCTGAAAACCGCATTTCTCACCAAGAACTCAAGTCCTAACATAAAATGAGGGGAAAAAGCAAGAAACTCCTTGACTCCAAAATAAAATATGTAAAGCAGTCAACTTTTGTGGCATATAATACGGTATATTGTCCACAATAAATAAATACCAATTCACATTGTTGAATTCTATGTTACATTCAAAGGAATTAACAATTAATCCAAATTTTTGTTGGTATCAAAGATGCCGTCCACCATTTAAATAATTCTCTTAATCTTTATACTTATCTTCACTTGAAATCATCACGGTCTATCATTATGTGATGCATTATCAAAAGAAAAAAGGTTTGCAAAATAATTATACAAGAGGCTTTCATGTAAAAATATCCATGCATATGTGCATTATTGATCGATTTTGGTTTAAAGCTTTTGGAACATGAAACTTCAGCAGAATCAAATCCAAGATTTACTACAAAGGCGAAAAGAGCAAAAAACCTGGAAACAAAAGGTGAAAGAAATTTAAGAATTAGAGGTGTCTTCAATTCAATAAACTTATTGTTAATTTGCTAATATTGTAGAGATCTGAGATACGTGCTGCAGGGAAATTATTCCACTAAAGCTGTGGTCAACCAAAAGCTTATAACCTCTAAGCTAGTCATGAAAACCATCTTACTAGTAAAAATCCTAGGAAGACCCAGTATGTCAGCAAGTGAAGAACTTATAGATTAAAACAGAAGAGTTTAATATTCTAAGGATTGGTAATAAGAGAGTCCTGCTGGCAAACATTTTGAGAGAAGGAGATAGGATTTGCAAGGTCACATGAGGAACCTTAAAAGTTAAAACCCATCCTTTAAACACTTTTCTTTATCAACTAAAAGGGTGTTTCCGGTATTGGGGACTAGCACACAACAGATTGAATCCTGGACAACTCACCTTCTCATTCATGCATACCATTTGAGTTAGCGACTGCACAATGAAAGTTAAGGACCTTCTCCTGTAGCTGTAGTACAGTTCACATGATATGAAAAACAAAAGGGAGCCACAAAAAAAGAGAGCCATATACTGTAAGCCCAAGTCATCATGAGTAGTAAGTAGATTGACAAAGTTAGGCATACAGTCTCAATCCTGCTAACCTTACACTTAACACCCGTGCACGCACGCACGCACGCGCACACACACCATGTGTATGGGCGCACACAAAAGAAAAACTCAATTCACTTATCTATTTTGTCAATTCAACCCGTTGTGCTTTAACTAGGAAACCATGGCGACGACTAGTGAAAATATAAGGGGAAATGCACTAACAATGTGAAAATCTATGTTGCACGGACACGGTCTCACTGAGATTGACAATACAAGTGGACACGTGACAGATGCTTAAAAGGATTTTTTTCTCATATTGACACCTGAAATCTTTGATCTTTGCTAATTTCGTATTCACCAACCCCACCCCACCCCCAAATCTTTATAATTTCATTTTGACACCTCAAATCTTCTAATTCGGGACAAATCCCCCACCCCACCCCACTCCATGTTAGTTGTCATTTATTTCCAACGGTGGGATAGTCAAAATACCAACTTACCCTCAAGAAAAATGAATGGGGGCAGATCTGCCCCTATCAATTCCTCTTCTCTCTCACTCCAGAGCTCTCTCTCACTCTCTGAGTACTTTCTCTCACTCTCACTCTCACTCTCCTACCTTCTCTCTCACTCTCACTCCCCCTTTTCTCATCATCAGAACCCTAGCGGTTGTTGGGAAATGGAGTTAGGAGGGGATAGGGTAGAGAGTTCTTGGGGTTGGGAGAGGAAAGAGAGCCATTATGAGTAATTAGGTTGGGAAATCGGTTAGTTAGATTGAAACTATTGAGTTTGATGAGAGAGAAATGAGTTTGATGAGGGAAAATAGGAATGTAAAGAGATGAAGGGGTATTTTTGTCATTTTAGAGATCTTATATCAGATCTGAACCTAAAAAAATATTACAAGAATCTTTTAATACATAGACGGAGTGAGTAATGGTAACAGGTTTTGTCCCAATTTATAAGATTTAGGGTGTCAAAATGAAAATATAAAGATTTAGAGGGTGAATGCGGACTTAGCAAAGATATCACATGCCAATTGAAAAAAATCCTCTGTATACACTGCATGCATGTCGAACATGTTTCGGACACAACATGACTCCATTATAGGTCCGTGCTACATAGATGATCAGACATCCACCTCAAAGTAAACAATGATGAATGATATTAAATCAAATTACATTATACTAGACTAATGGACTTCATTAATAAAGTTCCTTTTGTTGCAGTTGATGCTTTTAATATCTCCTGTCAAGTAATGCAATCTGTTGTTTTTTCTTCTTGGAATAGCGTCTGACATACTCCCTTTTCTTTTATTTTATATTATTTTCCTTTCAAGCAAAGGTTGTAGCTCGGTCTTGAACCTAAGACCTTCTATAACCCAACCCAAATACAAAAGGCTAAGCTTCACTGGCTCTCCCCTTTGATCTCAAACTGATGAACGTGTGCTCACTGTTTAGTCTCCAGGAGAAACCTCTTGAGCTTCGGGTGTGATTCATGAAGAAGCAAGAGATATCTTCAAGTGATATCTCAGCCCTTTAAACTTGGATACCAACATAGCAAGTATGGGCAAACAACAGGAAGTAACATGGAATTTGCCTGAGAGTGAGGATTCCCACAGAACAAAGAGACAATATGGAATTTGCCTGTTCCAATGAAATCTAATAAAAGTTTCAAGGTAAGATTTAAGCTCATTATAGAAGAATATCTTTCTTACCATTTCAAACTAATTAAACGCCGAGATAATTCACAATGATTCTAATTTTTATCCCCAAATTCATTTTTGAGAGATTATCCCCAATTTCAATGTCATCCTTTCAATTAAGGTTGACCCAACCTGGAAGTCCGACTAAAGTAAACCCAGGCATGATATAATTCATGGCATCTTGGGAGAAGACCACACCCTAAACCCATGTGACATTGATTTTTATTTTTCTTTTCTATTTCTTTTTTGTTCCTTCATGAATTTTGTTCAAATCTGGCTCCAATTGCGGACAAAATGCCAACTTTTTCACTCTCAACCCATCACTTCAGCTAGAGAAAAAATCGAAAAGGTCAAAACTCAACTTGTTCATTGATATTTTCTCTCCTTTTCACTCTTATTCCCAATCCAACCCAATGTTAGGATAAAATTTAGAGTACAAACAAAGAATTCAGCTTCTAATCCAACCAATTACAACCTAAATTCCTTCTCTACCCCTAATTTAAGAATACATTTCAAACTGATAAATTCAAATTTGAAGCCGAAATAATAATAATAATGGGGGAGGACCTTTTACCTCCAACAGCGCAGTGGATTCTGATCGCCTTCGAGTTGGAGCGAGATTTGAATACAAATCCATGTCTCGGCAAATTCGTCGACGAAGATAGAGATAGGGGGCTACAAATACTCGACATTTTCCCCTTAATTTCTTGCTTCTTTTAATTTATTTTTTCCCTATCTCAATTATCGATAGGGTTTGTTTTATATACACTCACCGTGTCAGAAACCCAATCCAAATTCTCACTCTCTCATTCGGCCAAATATAACAAAGGAGCTCTCTTATCTGAAAGCTCCTGCAATTGAGCAGGAAGTCGGAGGGCAATATAGTCATTAAATTGTCGGGTACAGATCTGGATCCATTAGAGACCCGTTGGCTAACAGGAGCTGACTTTTGCTTATTGCCTGCATATTCCTGAAATTATTATTTAAAGAAAAAAATTCGCCAAAGCCGCCTAGTTTTGTCCATAATTAAGAAAAAAAAAATTCACCCCTCTTATTTTTATTCGCTACAGTCTCATTCACCACGTCTGTATAAATTGATTTTTCTCAATCATTACTTTTTTATATATTTTCATTTTCTCTTCTATCATTTCTTAGCGTCCCTGACGTTGCTCTCCTCTCAACGTTTCCCCTCGATTTTTGTCGACATGTCAGAAATCTCTATGTTTTTCTAACATGATGAGCTCTAAATTATTAATCTTTTCAAATTTTTTTCTCTGTTGTGAAGATTTGTGATTTCTTTGCAATCTTCATTATTTCTTATTAAATCAATTATATAGATTTACTGTTAGGTTGCTTTTTTAGGTAGTTCGGTTTTTTGATGATTTTACAGCAGCAAACGGTATATCGTGTTCATTTGAGATCCGAAGTTTGGTTGTATTTTTAAAAAAAACACATTCAAGTTGTGTTACTGATAACTATGATCAAATTCGTAGTCCTCAAAAAAGACACATTGTGTATTTTATTGAGGACCGTAATCAGTCGCAGTTCTTAATAAACATACAATACATATTTATGAGAGTCTTAAACTTGTTTTTTTTTTTTTTTTGGGTTGTTGTAGGGTATGGATATCAGTGTTCTCGATGTTCTTTGCTAAGATGACGATGTTGTTTGTACACCATGTTTGAATGAGGATTCCGGTGAATCGCAGTTCTAACATTGACTGATCAATAATGCATTTTTGTGAGGACTGTGACTGAGGATTGCGATCATGATCGCAGTCCTAATAAGGACTCAAAAATGAAAGCATTTTTGTAAGGACTGCGACGAGGACTGCAATTATGGTCACATTACTAATAAACACTCAGAAATATAGCATTTTTGTGATAACTGCGATTATGGTCGCAATCCTAATAAAGACCGAGAAATAGCGCATTTTTGTGAGGATTATGATTATGATTACAATCTCAACTTAATACTGCAGGGGTCATTTAAGTCTTTTCACCACTCTAAAACGTACCCCACAACTCTTCTGCATTCGACACGTTGGCATTTTATCCTCAGTAGCGCTTCTGCGCTTAACACGTGAGCGCGCACCCTTTCTTTAACAAAAAGAGATGATTGAAGCAAATTAAATTTTATGAGTGAGTTTTTTTCCTAATTACGTTTTGACATTGGTGGCTGAAACTCCATGCCCTGTCCCGTCTTTGATCACGGAGTTTTCACCTCTTAACATGCTCTTTGCTCTTTTCAACGACAATGGTGGTTTTGCCCGCTCTTGGCCCGGCGATTGGAGCAATCATGAATATCTTGTACCTTTCTATCTTGCTCAGAGATTCACAAGCTATAGTGACACAATGAAGTTAAGGTTGAGAAACTTAATAAGAGAATTAATAAGATTACGACATTATCAGATCTCTCATACTAAAAGAGCATGTGAGAGAGTCATCCATATACACAATAAGACCAAGATTCTGGTGCCTAGTTTCCTGGTGAATTATTCTATCGTGTCCCATCTTTTCTAGTTTACACCCTTGGAATCAATTTAATTGCTTGGATAGTAAAACTGGACATGTTTTTGCTACTATTATTTGCTAAGAAATTTCTGCAAGCTGCAACATTCTCCCCAAAATCATATGCAACGCCGAAGCCTGAGCACATTATTGTCAGATGTGACCATGCTGTCTGCTAAGTTCTTCAGTTTAAGCTTTAGATTGTGAAGAAAACTGGAGATTGATCCAGTGTTTACCCAAATGCAAGTAATTGTATGGCCATACTATCATTTCCTTTTTCATGCGTAACAGAGTTGAGGCAAACAGAATACTGTACACAAATAACACAATACAGAATCAGCAACCAACCCCCCTATAAAGATCATAAATAGTATCCCCTGCCAGTTATTTGAACTAGGAACAGATTTCATTCCTTTCTCTTCTCCGAGCAGCAGCAGACTAGCTTATAAACTCAGTCGAGTAATCAACCACCAGCAGGAAATACTTTATCACTTCAATCTCTCCTTTCTGAGCCTCTCCAGTTCCTTTGCCATCTGCCATCGCTCCATAGAGAGACTTGCTTCCCTGAAGCTTGCAGAAACCAACTGGGCCATCGTTAGCACCTGCTAACAGGAAAGAGTGATGAGCCTACAAAGAATCTTTTATGTCCTGTAACTTTAAGGAATAACAGGGGAATAGCAAACCTATTGAGATCCACACCACCAACGCTCCGATCTTCTTTCATAGATTCAACCATTTCATCCTGTATCGTCTGAAAACAACATTCAAATGTAAGGCTGCCTTTGCATTTGCAAGGTCAAAACAGAAGAATCAAAATGCTGTTAACCAGCCCCTAAACTAGGTGTGTAGCAAACTAGCACGCATACTAATACACTTGAGCTCTAAAGTGTAGTGTCTACTAACTTCATAGTGTAGGCATTTATGCTTTCAATAACACTTGTGGAAACTCAGTTAGAAATCAAATCTTGATTCAGTTGCCTTGAGGTTAAACAATAGAAACTACATCCAACTTCTATCTGAATTTCATGCAACTACCCACCAAATCGACTACAAGCAAAACCTCCAAGTTCACCAGAGAAAAGAAAGAAAATAAAGGGAAACAAAAAAAAAAAAACTAGAACTTAAAATATAAATGACCTGACAGTTTCTCCAGGATGCAAAACAGTAGCAAATCTTTTCTTTTGGGATAGCAACATAGAACTTTAGTTGTCTAAAGGTATTCAAGTATAATTAAGTCTCGTACAGTGAGATGTGGCATTTTGTAAATGTGATATACGAGTTATGTCAAACTTTGGAAGTTAGAGACTGTTTGTGTCATCTTATGTTCTTACGCAAATGTTTGACGGAGAAAAGGCATTACCTGAAGCATTTCAGGGCCATTTGAGTAGGAAAGGGACCTTAAGGTTGCGAGGTACCACCTCCAAGATTCCAGTTGTTCAGCACTTGGAATCACTTCAGAAGAGACAGAAGTGGGCCGAAAAGGAAACACGAGATCAGCGGGCAGAATGTTGGATTTTTCCTCAGAAAGGATAAGCATTTGGACATCAGCAGCCATCTTCAGCTTACAGAACTTGAAGTCATACTCTACCTGAGTAAATATCAATTTAAGAACACATAAAATATATAACTACCTAAATATAAAGCTTATCAAGTTTGAACCAACTAAAATAAAAAAAACAGGACATTTATATTACATTTTCCTAACTGGCAGCTAAATAGTAGAGGAACTTGAACGGATTTGGTAAATGCATTTGATTGTCACAACAGAAGTCCCATGCCCGACCGATGCCTCCAAACCAACCAATAAGAAACTTTCTCCCGTAAGGGAGATGGTGGGATCTATTCCACTTTAGTCATTCAAAAATATCTAGAGTTAAATAGTATTAAAACATTACAAAAAATATATATAACATAGGTATATTCTGCACACATAATGACAAATTCCATTCCCAAGCCCAAGACCAATTTCTGCATCATTGTAGAGCATCCCCAAAAACTCAACAATTTATATCTTTTAATTAATAACCTCTATATGAACTTGAATAGTTAACAAATAATGTGAGATAGGAAAAATCGAATAACTCTCGCACGAGGACATTGAAAAGGAGCAAATATCAAGGGTAAGATTGACACGTAGCTCAGAAAGACTAATAGTTCAAGAGAAACAATGAAACAAAGCTAGCAAACTTTTGCATGGGGACTACAGCTAGAATTAAGTTCCTTCAGAAGAGACAAATACCTGTTGCCATTCCATTAAATGCTTTAGCAACCTTGCATTCTCGACACCATTAGAATTAAGTACACCAGCTGCAGATGGGTCTCATCAATTGTCAAGTGGGTGCCTTGGGCTAACTGCAGTACCCCACCCACCAATCTGATGCAAATATTCAAAAAAGGAGCACAGGTTAGGGCAAAGTATAATTATTTTTGAAAAGAAAATAATTCTAGAATTAGCATTAATATTAGGTCTGTTTGGTCTTTATAAGGAATGTACAAGTTTATCATAGAAACACCTATCACATGGTAGCCATGGATGAATAATAAAACTTGATTCAGTATTGACTATCAGGTCTCTAGAAAAACTTGAGCTGATATCACATTTCTCCAAGCAAGGATGGTTTAACAGCACTTATTAAGGCTAAATGCAAAGCATTTGAAACTTAAGTCGTAATGTAATATCCCTAATAGTATGTGTAAGATCCAAAATGCAAAAAAAGAATATATATACCTTCCAGTCTGATTGTTTTTCCTAGGTTGAAGTGCTGCAGAGTTGAGATACTGCACAGTGAGAGGAATTGCTTGCGAGAAAGGCAAGACGTTTCAAATTGTATCAACAAGTTGATTACCAAAGATGGATGCACTCTCTCTAGTGAAACTAGTTAAGTTCAGTGATAGCTTTCCCACTGAAATCCAATCAGATCTAGCACGGAGCTGCTCCAAAGAATTAATATAAGTATAGTATTCTATATAAAGGTGGAAAAAAGCATTTCAATGCAAACTACTTGGTCAATCAACTCTGTTAACTCAAACAATAATATAAAAGTCCAGAAGAATTAAGCGGAATTAATTTAATAGAAAATTTCTGTTTAGCCCATATCAGTAAGAATGAAAACTAACAGTTCCTTAAACATGAGTTGAAGATTTCACATAATGGACAGTATAAAAATCAATTATCACTTACCTCAAAAAAAAAAAAATGATCACTGTATGCTTTTGTATTATCTATTTGGTTAGTTTTGTTAAAGGCTTTTTAATAGAATGCAAGGGGCTACCACGCACCGTTCCTTCTTTTAAGAAGAAAGAAGGGGGAAAAAAAACCGATCACTAAACAAAAACTCATTAAAAAGATGGATTCCCGATAAAGTTGATTCATGCAGAAGCGATGTCAGTGAAGAGTGCAATCATGTCATGTTACCTTCGAGTGGGAAGTACTTTTTTTTGTGGTTGGTTGGTTTGCGGGCGCGCGGGGGGGGGGGGGGGGTGGCTGTAAAAGATGAAAGAGTTTTTCATTCTTGGTTTTGAACAGTGAAGGTGAATCTTTATTCTTTATGACTTCCATTATTGATAACAAAGTAAGAGCATGTGGTCATATGCAATGAAGAAACTGCGTAGGAACTTTTTGACTTAAATTTTTGCAAGCTTTTCCACATATTACAGTATTTGACAGTTTTATCAGTACAGAAAGAAATAAAAAGTCCTAGCTTTCTAAAACCTTTATCAACATGAAAGAGGCAGACCTATCTGGTTTATCTTTCTTTATTAGTGTAAGAATTTAGATATACCAACATCCAAAGTAGTATGAAGAACACTGTTTATTCAATAAATTAGGTTATAGGAGACATTATGCATTTATAGACTTTTCACTCAAAAATTACACCAGTGAAAGGGCTATCTAGGGGGTATAATCATTATTGCTTCTATCTCCTCTTTATTTTGTCTTCTCCGCCTTCTTGTGCCCATCAGAGTCTATCCATCCAAGACACTACTCAAGGAACACAAACTGGAGGCCACATACATGCACATAAAATGGTTTTAAGAGGGGAAAAAAAAGAAATTTAAGTGTGGACTCAATCAGCTTCCCCTAGCGGCTATCCGCATTATGTCTAGGTCTTCATATCACCAAAACAGACTATCAAACAAATATTTAATAACCAATATATGGAGTTCAGTATATTATTCATGAACTGTTTTATCAAATGAACTAATCAGGCCTATCATATACCAGCTTAAGTTTTGAGACAGTGTCAAACCCCTGTACCATAGGGGTGATGGCAGATAACAGTCCTCATCTAATATATTTCAAGCTCAATACCAAACTTTATTCTCGGAGTTGCGGTCCCCGCCGCATATCATGTGGACTGTCGCATGCCATGACACATTACATCTTTAAGTTGCGACATCCCTAGAAAACCTTCACATAATCCTTCCTGCTATCATAACCATTTCTAATCATTAATCATACTACTTTTCTCTGTCTTTATCATGCTTAACTATTTATCACTACCCCCCTTTGTCATTCCTCCTCCTAAACCCAACTTAAAAATTCATTTTCCTCTCAAACCCAAATCCTTATTCTGTTTAAATCCAACTTCAAGTCATTCCCTCTTCAATTGCTAAAAAATCATAAGAAATTTTCTTGATAGAGTAATAAAGATCTAAAAGCTTCCTGATCCATGAAATTGTTCATTTCATTAGACTGGCTTGGGATGTTGGTTTATTCTTTATGCCACAGGGATTTTGGGGATTGAACCTTGTGTTCAAGAATCACAAGGGATTGGAGGTATCAGTACCTTCACCTTATTTACAGGCACAGGCCACTCACCAGCATTCTAAAGCATAATCAGGATTCCTTAATGTTTTTGTCATAGTTTCATTTTATATTTTGTTTTGTGAGAAATTGATGATCTTCAAGGCTTTCAAAAGAATCAAAAGTTTTAATGGGCTGTGCTTCAACTTGAAGAGAAAACCTAACCTATTGCTAAGGATTCGAAGGGTTTCAAAGATTTTAAATCGAATACTCTTGAAATGAGAAAGCAACCCCTAACTTTTGAAAGAGGTTGCAAGGGATTGAAAGGTTTGCAACTGGGATGCTTCCAATTGAAGTAAGAGTGAATTTTTTTATGAAGAATAATTCAAATTGAAGAGGCATATAATCTATTGAAGGGGTTGATGGGTTCTAACTAGGGATATTGGGACCCTGGATGAGGACTTTATAGATGGATTTTGTAGTAAAATTAAGCCTTAAAGTATTAAGAATGAAACCTTCAGACTGTTAAGCTTAAGAATCTATCTTGTTACTCATTTCCCATATGAAGATGAGTTTTTTTTTTTTTTTTTTTTTTTTTTTTTTTTTTTTTTTTTTTTTTTTTTTTGGGGGGTGTGTGTGTGTGTGTGTGGTGGGGGGGGGGGGGGGGGGGGGGGGAGCCAAGAACAAGGGCAAATATTACATAATTATGTAAGGTTGCTGACATGCAACATGGTCAGTTATATAATAATTTTGCATCTGCATTAGCAGAATCCACAGAAAAAAAAAAGGAGGAGAAGCAAATACCCTTGACAGAAGGTGCAAAAAGACAAATTGTGCTGCTAATCCATCATTGCCAAGAACTGTGGTAAGATGCCCAAGAAAGGACTCTCGGATCCCTCTAACTATATTTGGCAAAGGCTGTAATAATACACATGAAACCAACATGACAGAAAAATTAATATTAACAAGAAATACTTGGGAAGGATTATAAACATATAACACCAAATTTGTAGAATGTGTTGGCTGGGAAATGCAGGAATTACTCTAATCCTCTACATATAGTAAAATGATTGCTTCCTAAGGTTTGTTTCGCTTTATACAAAGATGATTGGTGAAATTCACCTCAGTAACATGAGAACTGGAAAGAAAATCTTGCACAGCCAACTTCCGGCGTATCAAACAGTGAAGACGGGGGACCTGAAATCAAATTCCAATATCATCTCAATGGAAAATTTCAAGCAAATAAACCAAAAATGAAAATCATGAAAAACAGAGAAGATCAACCCATGTATTCACATAAATACATCTAACACTCCTTTTCTCCCTCAAATACTTTACAAATGTTACATCTCAAGACTAGGAAATTATTATACCTGTAAAAACACATACAACAAAGAAAAAGAAAGAAAACATGCTAACCAAAGAAAATACTTCTCCATTAAAATAAGTAGATAGGGAATCATGTTTTCCCCTTGTATGGTGCATTTAAACAGCAATTGGTAGTCCTAGCAGCTAATAAGGTGAGTACCAAAACTCTTCCTATTTCGGCTTCAGGATGCAGTTCGCTGTAGAGCAACCCCTAATATGATTCCCCATCAAATAATGATGAAAATATCCAACAAGACGTAATGTTGGTTTCCAAGCCCATGATTCATTAATCACATTCTATTCACAGTAAGATCGTAAAACTGAATTTCAGAATTCCAAATCATGCACTGATCTCCTTGAATACATCCTTCTATTTTTAGCTTTTGCAAGCAAACAACATTAGAGTCAAAATCATTAAAAACCAAAGTAATGAATGAAGTGACCCAAATAAAGAGAGTGGTGAGTTTGCAACTAGCCAGTTCAAGTAGGTTTTTTCCCTCTTTTTTGGCAAACAGTTCAAGAAGTTTATTAGGATATAAATTCTCTTACACGAGAAGATACGTAACTATCAAATTAAAATTCTTAATCAATGATTCAGGTCTTCAATTTACTGAAACTAGTTAAATCCATTAATGAAACACTTGTCATTCTTTAAAATTCTCCTTGTAGGGAATAAAGAACAGAATTACAAACAAATAGGATATGGAACTGCACAATTATAGGTGTGGTTCTCCAAAGAAACATACAGGTGTCAGAAGATTTGAATGTACTACAAACACACATACTATACCAAATTTAAGACAATGGAATATCCCAATTTGAAAAAAAAAAATGGACTGACCTTACTAGGAGGTAGATGAGACAACACATCATCTTCCATGAGGTCATACATTGAATCTTCATTAGTATCCTTATAAACAGCAAGCTCAGGATCAAAAGTATAAATGCCTATAAACTCAAAGACATCATTCAGCTTTAAATGGCTCTCTGGCAAATCATAGACCGCAATATGCAGTTTGTCACCAAATCACCAAATAGGACAGAAAAATAATCAGAAGGTAGGTTCTGAATGTAGCACTTGATACCCACAACATATATGGGGAAAAATAATACTAAAACCTTAAGCAACAGACAGACTAAAATTTACCTTAACTAAACATGAAAAGGTGGTGGCATCAAAATTATGAGAATCACTCTTTGGAACTGGCACACTGTCATGAACCACACTATCATGAACCATCAGTTCCTCGGATGAATAAGATGAGTGACAAGGATGCGCATCTTCCTTCTGTGAAAAGAAAAAAACCATGCATCAACAGCAGTGTTAAGTACATCCCTCGGGGACTAAATTATTATGCCTGCATGTGTAGTAAGCAGTACGGAATTTGTCAATAATTTTAAGAAAGGATATGCAAAAAAAATAGAATTGGGCTGTAAAACTGCTGGCAAGATAACTATACTTGTTCAGAGTAAAACAAAAGTGACAATTAAGATTCGTAAAATAAGTGATGTTATTTAAAATAATTGGGTTGCAATATTGCCTTGTGCCAGGATTACAGGCACAGATGCAATGCAAACAGATACAGCTAAGACAGTTAACCACATTGATGGGCCCAGCAGGAATACTCAATTTTTCCCAACTACAACTAACCAAAGCTTGCAAGCATCTATACCTGCTTCTTGCTGCAAGAAGCTGAATCCCTCTCATGGTCTGAAACCTGCTGTGGACCATGCTCAGTTAGGTAGATACAAATTCAAGTTGCAATCATTAAACAAATAAAAGAAGCTAAAAGAGTATGTTTAAGTCCATGCTGTCAAGGTCAGCATCTCTCAGGCGTTTTTCTCCATGTTGAGATGTCCTGTCATTATACATGTCCCTAACATTTTGGTTGGCAGAAGACTCCAACGTCCAAGAGTTCTGTCCCGGGACCTGGAAATAACATGTAAAATTATACATCAATGTCCGAAATATTTTGGGTCACTTTTATAAGAAACAAAACACTGCTATTAGAGGCTCAACATGTACAAGTATCTGCACAAACAAAATTTAAATCGCGGGAAAATGCAAAAATCCAGTGCACACATCTGAAGCCCCGTGTAGCCATGACTGATCAAATAAGTGACAAGTACCGTCTTTAGTAATAAATATCATAGCATCTGATACTTACATGGTGATTGTAGATTGCAATTTTATAGGTGTACTTGGTCATAAAGGATGGCTGTGGCATATAATTTTATTAGTAGGTAGTTTTATCTGTCAAACGGATGAATAGATTATTAGGATTGCCAGTAGTAGGTATATAAACAGTGAATGGTGCAATAATTCTGATACTATCACCAGGGAATATTGCAGACCTTTATATAACCAGATTAGGACATTTCTTTTCATAGTAAATGTACATAAAGCCAGAAGTAAAGCCATGATTGGAAGTTGCTCTCAAAACATGTAAAAAAACCTGGAATTCAAAAAATAACTTCACTTGGCTATTGGAAAGCAATCATTCATCCATTTGCAACCAATGGATCAATACAAAGTGCAATTTAGAAATTACAAGTACATCTTAGAAAAAGCATGACTTGGAATTGATAAATATTATCTTACTAGTGTAGTTACAAGAAACAAATAACATGAATTGGAATTTCAATTCCATGATTCTCAGTTTCATCAAATCTAAATTGATATGGAATTCAATATTTGAATTGGAATGGAATTCATTAAAAAAAACTTAAAGTAGAAAATTGACTAATCAATAATATTGGGTGTTCTTGACCATAACAAAAAAAATACACAAACCAAGACAACATACATGAACGCAATGAAACAGCCTACGCTCCCAAAGGCGTGTTTCACATGTAGAAGGGATCGGAAATGAAGCAACATCTGTGAACTTATGTTCTCCACGTCGAACCATCCCTAACCAAAAGAGACTTCATTTAGTATAAACGCAATAGACAAAAATAAAAAAAGAAAGAAGAAAATCATAATTTTTGTTATGACCAAAAATATGAGGAAAAGGACCTAGGACCATACCTTGAAAGCCCCCAACATATAATTCATTTCCAAACATATCTTGAACCATTCCTCTGAAGCGCACCAGAGAGTTGGGTTTTATCCAGCGGAAGATTAGATTGATTGAGAATAGGGACCTAAGTCAGCACAAGGGAGCACAAATAAAATAAATGTAATACATAAATAAAGTAAAAAATATAGATTCTAGCAAAACTTAATGCGTCTTATCAAAGATAATTGCTGGTGTGCATCCATCCAATTGGAAAACATAGTGGTACGATCTGATTAAACTGGCAAAAAAGAGTAATTTAAGGGAAAGGGTAACGACCAGATAGGGATTTGCAGGAACGGGAAACAGGCTTATTGAAAAAAACTCTTTTTTGAACAGCTTTAATTTTTTGTAGATAAATTGTCAGGTTGGTTCAGAAAGCTTTTAACAATAGACTTCTAACTGAGATTATTTGCAGCTCTCTACTTCCAAGAGAAATTTAAAGCTTTTTTAGTTAAGTCAGTGACCACCAAAAGACAGATGGAAGACTACTAAAAACACCCCACGCCTGAAAGCAAAAAAGATCACTAAAAAACGAAGTTTTTTTTTATGGTAAAGTGCACCAGATTTTCAATTTATAGGTCTTCGATCCAAGATAGTACTCTAAAATCGAATCCCTAATAGATAAGGCAATACCATATTAAAAAGAAACGATTTTCTAATAAAATCGCAATTTTCTACTAATTGATATAATACAA
>JAVJIF010018868.1:0-74506 GCA_038442645.1 Agave tequilana | reverse complement strand
ACTCCTAAATAGCAACAATTCAGTATTCCACTGATTTTCAGGATTTACATTTACTTACCTAAGTTTCATCGTGGAGCACGGGAATGGGGAGTTAGAGAAATAGAAGAAGATTAGGTTTTTTATTAGGATATGAATTAGTTGGAGTTAGAGATGGAGATTATATAAGAGAGATGTATATGTGGGCTTCGCTTATTGAATGGGCTTGGAAATAATAATAATATAAATAACAATAATAATAACAATAATAATTAACAATAATAATAATTAATATTAACAATAACAATAATAATAATAATTAGGAAGCTAAAAATAGTAAGAATAGTGTTAATAAAAATAAATTTTAAATAATAATAGTAACAATGACAATTATTAATATATTATAATTTATCTATAATAAAATAATAATTATAATGTTAATAGAAATAATTAAATAATTAATAATAATAATTTAAAATAATAATATGAATGACTACTAATAATTATTAATAATGACTTATATGAAATAATGATTTAATCTCCTAATATAAATTATATGATAAATATTAACAATAAGAATAAAAATTTCTAATAGTAATAGAATAGTAGTTATTATTAAGAATGATTAAAAAATGATTTGTAACACTAATGGTAATTATGAGATATAAATTAAATTAAAAATAATAATAAATTGATAAGTAAAATAAAATAAATATTCAATATGTGTGTGCGTGTGCGCGCGCGTGTGTATTAAATGAGGGATATTACAAGTTCATCTTGAGCATAATATAAGAGATATCACAAGTTCATCTTGAACAGGAATGTCACCTTTGATGAGGCTTCAATGATGAAGCCTATAGACTCTTAGCTGGTGGAGAATGAGAAGACCAGTAGATATTGTAGCAGATAGAGAGTGATGATACTCCACCACCTCCAGATAGAGCAATATCATTTGAGATCACATCTGAGGTGACACAGGATGGTGATCATGTAGGCAATCAGGATGCTGATGATGAGAATCAAGGATAGGCTTTGGATGATGTCCAAGAATCCATTGCAGTTGGAGAGCCCGGAGAAATTCACGTAAGCCCGGTTGGCTCACTACTAACATGATAGTGGGATATGCTCTCCTAGTGTTGAGCAGGTAATCTCGTCTACATATAGGAAAACTGAAATCAGTTTAGAGTCCAAGATGTAGAAGGATGCCGTGATAGAAGAGATGAATTCTCTACACAAGAACGACACTTGGGAACCGTCAGAGTATCTCAAGAGAAAGAAGGCGATAGTTGTAAGTGGATATTTGCATAGAAACAAAGATCTCTAGATGGTGATATTATATGCTACAAGGCCAGATTGATAGCTAAAGGCTATGCACAGCGAAAAGACATTACTACAATGAGGTATTCTTACTTGTTATGAAGCACTTATCTATTCGAATTTTGTTGGCACTGGTGGCACAGTATGAGTTGGAGCTTGATCAGCTCGATGTGAAGACCTCATTTCTCCATATTGATCTTGAATAGGAGATATACATGTTCTCAGCCATGGGGTTCAAAATTGTAGGAAAGAAAATATGGTATACAAATTGAAAGAAATTATTTTATGGATTAAAGCAATAACCAAAGTAGTGGTATAAGCATTTCGATAGCTTCATAAGAGGCAAGAGGTACACACGAAACCATTACGATTAATGTGTGTATAACAATAAGCCACTGGGTAGAGACTACTGTTGTATATGGACGATATGCTCATCGCTTCAAAGAGCAAATTCATGATTGATAAACTGAAAAAGGACTTATCTTTCGAATTCGAGATGAAAAATCTTGTGAAGTAAAGAAGATGCTAGGAAAGATTGAGCGAAACCGGAAAGATAGTAAAATTAGCTTGATACAAAAGGGGTATTTAAAGAAGGTACTTAAAAAATTCAAGATCAACGATGACACCACGTCTATAAGTACATCATTGGCCCCTAATTTCAAGTTAAAAACTACTATATCTCCTACTACTGCTGAAAAGTGTACATGACTCACGTACCCTATACTAGCACGGTTGGTATTTTAATATTTGTAATAGTGTCTACGAGGTCAGATCTGGCACAAGTTATCTCAATGGTTAGTAGATACATGCACGATCCTGACAGGAGTCATTAGGAGGCAGTAAAGTGGATTCTACGAGATATCAAAGGTACCATAGATATTGATTTGGTGTTCGAGAAGAATTCTATAGGTAAGCAGGAGTGTATCAGATACGTTGATTCTGACTACGCATGAGACCTCGACAAACGCCGGTCTACAACAGAATATGTGTTTACATTGGTCCAAGCACCAGTGTGTTGGCGCTCTATTCAACAGTCTACTGTCGCATTATACTACGGAGGCCGACTATATGGCCACGACAGAGGTTGTGAAGGAGACAATTTAGATTTAAGGGTTGCTTGATGACTTCGGGATTGATCAGGATCTATTGAAAATTAATTGTGATAGCATGAGTGTTGTGCGCGCTATCCAATCACAACAACCATCAATAGAGAATCCCAAGATCTCCAGCACACAGAACAACCCAACAATCACAACGAAGAACGCACAAATCACAAAGACAAGATTTAACGAGGTTCGGCCTCAATGCCTACGTCCTCGGGGCAATCAATGGAGAGATTTATATTTAGGAAGATGATTACAATAGCTCTTTTTCTCTTTGAATTCAAGAGAAATCTCAGCTAATACAATTTCGCAGAGTTCTTCAGATACAACCCTAGAAATCAACATTAGGCTTAAATACCCAAATTTGCGGAGCAGCAGATTTTCGCCCAAAACCTGACTGTTGGTCGACCCCGCCGGTCGACCGACCTCCACCTCGGTCGACCCGCCCGGTCGACCGAATTTAACCGAGAGTTCGGGTCTTACAGTGAGGGAATTGCGGTCGACCGCCGGGTCGACCGCCTAAGGCCCTGTGCATGCTGTGCATGTCGGTCGACTGGACCGGTCGACCGACCCTGCCTGATTCTGCTGCTGCTGCTATTTCCAGCTGTTGTTCCCTTCGTCTTCGTCGTCAACTTCCTCGGCGATCACTAGACGACCCCTCGACGAACCTTATCAACTTCCCCATCAGTAAACTCTCTCTTTCCAACAATTCTCCACCTCGGCGAAGATTTCCAAATCTGAGCCGAACTCCAACGAACCCCAGTCCATCACCTGGCGAAATCGACACACGATCTCGGCAAAATCGACACACGATCTCAGCTTGCGCGCACCGGTCGAAATACACACACGATTTCGGTAAAATCGACACACGATCTCGGCTTGGAATCTTTGGCTCATCTATTCCTAGAAAACATTGCACATGCCTTCTCTGCACTTCACCTGAGGAGAATTTTCATATCTGCCGATCACTAGACATGGCTCCCTCTCCGCAACTTCACGACCTCACGAAGACTTCCTTATGTCCACACTGACTCTCCACTGACTAGCTCTATCTAGTCTACCTGTCTTCCACTGATGGTCCCAACCAAGTCTGCGTAGAGCCCACCAAACATCATCGGCTTCAACTGGATGCACACCCCTTCTTATGCAAGCTCAACATCTTCTCACCGGAAGATCACCTGTTCATCGAGATCACAACACCTCACCACTACGTGAAGTCCAACTGGCCACAATGCTTCACCTCTACGTGAAGCCTCTCCACCTCTACGTGAAGCTCCAACTGGCCACAACGCTTCACCTCTACGTGAAGCCTCTCCACCTCTACGTGAAGCTCCAACTGGCCACAACGCTTCACACTTGAAGCTCCAATAGGCCACAACTCTTCACCTCTACGTGAAGATCCAAATTACATCTCGAGAACCCAAATAACTTCATAAGAGTTGCATCACCAATGGCTGCGCCTTTACGGCTGCCTACGTACCTTTGCCCAAAAGGATCAAGCCAACAGTAGTTCATTTAAATGAGCTTCAACAAGCTCAAGTACTGGTACATGTATTTGCAGCAGCGAACCTGTCTGACCGAGTCATATGAACCTCTTCCCGACCATCATGGAGGATAACGGCCTTCAACTTCAGCTTGTCAAGATCACAAACTTGAGATCCATGCTTCTTTAACCACGAACGTTGTTTCACCTTGGTTCCAATGGCTGCAAATAACTCGACATCCTCAACAATGTCGTCAATCTGTTCAGCATCACGCTTGGTATCTTGAACTCCTTCCGGTGTCACCTCCTATGAAGTCTCCTCTGATGCCGAACCAACTGGAGATGATGGAGTAGCATCAACCTCCACCCGCTGCAATCCTTCCTTGGTCTCCGTCCTCTCCACCTGCTGAGAGACAGTGGACTTCAACACTGAAGCCTCTCCAAATGTGACATGCCTGCTCATCACGATCTTCTTGTCTTCGGGGTCCCACAACCTGTAGCTGTTCCTTTTGACACCCAAATAGACAAACCTTTTTGCTCGCGGATCACTTTGCCATTCTTGGCACTGAAGTAAGCCGGACTTCCAAATTCCCGCAGCATACCATGATCTTGAGCAACTTTCCCAGACCAAATTTCTAATGGAGCTTTACCTCCTATCACAGTCGATCGATTCTTGAGATGGCTAGCATACTCAGTCGCCTCAGTCCAAAGCGACTTGTCCAATCCTGCATTAGATAATAACTTTCGAACCTCCTCCAGCAAGGAACGGACTATCTCTTTAGCCAACCCATCTGTACCTGTTGAGAAGTGAGTAGCAATCCCTGTGTTCTGGCCAAATTGTAGGAATTGGTTAATGTCTATTCCAACATTACCAATATGAAGCTCCTTTATCTTCCTACCTATCTGCCTCTCCATTTTTCCTCTCCACTTTATCAACACATCTAGGGCTTCACCCTTTGTCTCATCGGATATATCCAAACCTGCCTAGATGAACAATCAATAAACGAGACAAAGTACCTGTGACCTCCAAGCGATGCCGTCTTAGCAGGTCCCCATACGCTCATGTGAACACAATCAAGAAGACCTTCATTGCGGTGAGTACTGGTGCTGAATCTCACCTTCTTCTTGTCTAGAACGCTGTGTCCACCTTCCAAATTGCAGGTAGCAGCACCTTCCATGGATTCCTTCTTTGCAGGAGCTTGCAAAGACCTTCCATCTTCGTGTCCGACCTTTCCCTGCCAGTCCTCCGGGCCACCTTTATCTGAAGAACTCGAAGTCTCCACCTGATCTGTCATCATACTACCCTTCAAGTAGTAAAGATTTCCTCGGCGGACGCCTTTCATCACCACCATCGAGCCCTTGATCATCCTGAGATTGCCATCTCGAACAGATATCACCATGCCCGATGCTTCCAAAGTTCCCACAGAGATTAGATTTCTCTTCAACTGAGGTACATACCTCACTCCTTTCAGCTCCCTTTCCATCCCATCAAACATCCTGATTCAGATTGTACCTACACCCTCCACGCTACATGGGTGATCGTCGCCCATAACGACCGAACACCCCTCCAGCTGCTCAAAGTTGGAAAACCAGCCCCGATTAGGGCACGCATGGTATGTTGTACCTGTATCCAGAATCCTCTCATCTTTCCATGAGTTACCAATAATGGGAGAACTGACTGAAAACGAGAAACCTGACGAGTCCGAATCTGCTCCATCTGCCTGTGAACTGCTCCTCTGAGTATTCGTCACTTTTGCAAGATTTGTTTCAGCCTTCGACTCCTTCTTCTTCCCCTTGAACTTCGGACAGTCCACTTTCCAGTGCCCTATCTCTCGCAGAAAATGCACTGATCCTTCCTCAGATCCCTATAGCCCGACCTGGACTTCGATCTTCCTCTCACCTCCTTGCCCTTCCGCGATGAACTTCTGCTTCTTACTTCCAGTGCCTCCGCCACTGAGCTTGACTGTGAAGGATGCCTCTCATTCTTCCTTGTGTCATAACTCATCAATGCAGATGACACCTCATCATAATCCAAGCTCTGCCTTCCATTAATGAAGGTCAGTGTGAATGTCTCGTACTCCTCTGCAGGAAGTGAATTCAGAAAGATGACCGCCTTATCTTCCTCATCTACCATGACATCCACATTTAGCAGATTTGTAAGAAGCTTCGTATATCGGTTGATTGCTCATTTACTGTGCTCCCCTTCTTCATCCGAAACTGATACAGCTTACTCTTAAGCTGCAACCTGGACTCTACACTCTTCGTCAGGTACTTCTTTTCAAGGGTTTCCCACAGTTTCTTCGCTGACGTCTCATGTTGCACAAGGTATTTTATGTCTTGTGACAAGCATGAACGTATCAAGCCACATGCCAATCTGTTCATCTTCGCCCACTCTTCATCGGTGGTTGTGTTCTTCTTCTTCGCCAATAGGAGAGTGTCTTCGAGGTTTGATGCATTCAGCGCATCCATAACCTCGCATCTCCACATACCAAAATTGTTAGTCCCATTAAACTTAACAACTTCAATCCTTGGGTGATTGTTCATTGTCTTAACAGATGCAGTTTCTTCTGCCATTGAGATTTCTCTGATCCTCTATCTACGCGGAAGATCAACTAACTTGAAATAGATCTATACACAGATAAAAATATGATTTTTACTTGTCCCTTGAAACCCTAGATCGAGTTTCTCACCAATCTACTTCACCACGGATTCAACGAGCCCTCCTTGAGTCCTTCTGAGATCGACACACGATCTCCTTGAACACCCAATACCTCAGATCTGAGATCGACACACGATCTTCACCGGATCCGATCTCGAGCCCTCCGAATCCTCAAAAAATCCAAGAGCAACCTAGATGCTCTGATACCACTTGTTGTGCGCGCTATCCAATCATAACAACCAATCAATAGAGAATCCCAAGATCTCCAGCACACAGAACAACCCAACAATCACAACGAAGAACGCACAAATCACAAAGACAAGATTTAACGAGGTTCGACCTCAATGCCTACGTCCTCGGGGCAATCAATGGAGAGATTTATATTTAGAAAGATGATTACAATAGCTCTTTTTCTCTTTGAATGCAAGAGAAATCTCAGCTAATACAATTTCGCAGAGTTCTTCAAGATACAACCCTAGAAATCAACATTAGGCTTAAATACCCAAATTTGCGGTGCAGCAGATTTTCGCCGAAAACCCGACTGTCGGTCGACCCGGCTGGTCGACCGACCTCCACCTCGGTCGACCCGCCCGGTCGACCGAATTTAACCGAGAGTTCGGGTCTTACGGTCAGGGAATTGCGGTCGACCGGCCGGGTCGACCGCCTAAGGCCCTGTGCATGCTGTGCATGTCGGTCGACCGGACCGGTCGACCGACCCTGCCTGATTCTGCTGCTGCTGCTATTTCCAGCTGTTGTTCCCTTCGTCTTCGTCGTCAACTTCCTCGGCGATCACTAGACGACCCCTCGACGAACCTTATCAACTTCCCCATCAGTAAACTCTCTCTTTCCAACAATAAGTGCTATTTGTTTGGCAAAAAATCAGATATATCATGCAAGGACGAAGCACATTGACATCAGATTCACTTGTTCAAGAGATTCTTGAGGAGGGTGACATTGAGTTACAAAAGATTCATACGAAGAGAATCCCATCAATATGCTTACCAAAGTTATTCCGGGAGTGAAGTTTGCACATTGTAAGGAGTCACTCCATATTCTTCAAGTTGCTTGAGCTCGGTGGAGCTCGTTTGGATGAAATACAAATGACTTGATCCCTCAGTCAAGGGGTACCTAGGCAACCATACTGATGCAATCTGATTGAGTCGACATAGTGCTATGTTGTGTTCGGCTCAGATTGAGAAATTTCACCGAAGTGGAGAATTGTTTGGAGGGAGTAAAATCTTGATAGCAGAATTTTTTAACTCATCAAAGAAGATAGTGCAGAGATCAGAGTTCAATAGTATATGGTAGAAGATCAGAGGCAGCCGAAGAGAGGAGGCCGGTCAACCGGTCATGTACAAAACGTGCACATGAAGAAACAAGCATAGCGGCCAACCAACCAAAGCAATGTCTCAGCTGAATCTGTTGAAATTTTGAAAATTAGTTAAGAATGATAAATGCTAGTCTCTTCTTTAGTTTAATGACCTGATGCCCTGTAATATTGCAGAAATTCACCTGCAACAACAACATAATTTTGCGAAAACGGTGCACTGTTTTTTCTTTTTTCTAAATGGGTTCACGGTTGTGCTTCTTTCAGGAATCAAAGCCGGGATCTCCCCTTTATTATTTCTCCCTGTAACCAAGCACTGTCAGACATTCAATTTGAAACATCAAATCAGAGATGCCGATCCTCTATCAATCTCTCGTCAGTATCTCACGACAAATTAGAAATAATTTTGCAATATTTACAATAATGTTAATGTAATAATATTATTATTTTTTGTTATATTAACATAGATTATAATGTAAACGCTTGTTAGACGATGTAATATTTATTTAATAAAAATAAAAATATATATTATATTTTAAAAAATTATAAACAGAAAATTAATTTTAAAAATCTACAAAAATAACAAAACAATATATATAATACATTTAGCAAGTTTCACAACATTAGTGAGCATCGAGGAACTGAGGTGCTCTGATGTCGTGCAGTTCCTCGTCAACTAAAAAAAGATCGAATAGGAATCGACGGTGAGTTCTTCATCAAATTGAAGAGTCGAGCAGTTCTTCATTTTTTGAAGTTAGTTCTTCATTTTTTGGAGTGTTACGACGGGGAGTTCCTCGTCAATTGAAGAGAGATCAAAGTGAGAGATGACTGGGGTGCTTTGATGCTCGCCGATGAGAGAGATGCAATTGAAGAGGAACTGTAGAGAGAGTCGAAACCGCACGAGAGAATAGCCGTCGCCATCGACTGCAAAGAGGAGGAATTAGTGTGTTTCTATACTTTGCTCTTCGTCACCAATTTAGGGTTAATGTCGATTTAATTTGGAGAGAGAAATCACTTCACTGGTTTATATTCAACAACTCACGTAAATAACATGAGTTACGAACATTAGGTTTTTCATAACATAACATTCGTAATGCTCCAAAAAATGCTCGTTACTGGGAACTGTGTTTTTTTTGCTAGTGTTATATAACGGTCAGGTACTGTTACGTTCTGTGACGGTTTATAATTAGTTGCATAATGGGTTTTTTAATACATTACAATTTAGCTCATTTTATTACCAAGAAGAAAAAATTATTACATTTCTCTTGAAAATTTCTGGAATTTCTTAGTGAATTTCTTGCAATTATGAGTTCCCTGAGAAGTAGGCATGTGAGTTACTAGTTACCACGGCACTTTTCCAGAAAAAAATGTATTATGAGAGCTCTCATGGCCACAGGGAGGTTTCTTTCTTCTTCAACTCTACAAAGTATAAAACCAAACAAGTATCACAAAATCAAGATATTAGTCCCTGTAAATGGGTGGGTGAGGTTATCAAGATCCTTGATTCAAGATCGCACAATAACCTTTGATTCAAAAAACAAACAAAAAGAGAGAAATTATGAGGTCATGTTTTAAAAATAAAAATCTCTAAATGCAAGCTTAGATGAAGTATGATTTGAGTTGATGTGTCATGTTCACCCTCGCTGACTGTGTGATCTGCCCACTTCCAAGCAATGAGCCTGAAAGAGAGGTTAAAAAATGGAGAGCCTGTCATCTAATTGTCGTTCATTGCATGACAACTGCATAATTAAACCTGACTTTTGAACCTCATGTCTCTTTCTGCCCCTTGTGCCTCCATTATTGTTGTGCTGTCCAGCCACATCTCATGACCTCTTGCAGTGTCTCATTAGGTAAAGATAACGCTTGCTCATTAAGCTCCAATCTTTACTGAGATTCATGTTGGAATTGAAGAATATAAATATGAATCTTCGAGTTGAATTATGGCGAGATCCGTTGACCGAATCAATTGGATGATGGTTGGAGTGTGTTCTCCTTCCATCGGGGATGAACGTGGTATATTCACATGTTCAATTCTGACTTCGAATGAATGAGATATTCAAGTCTAAAGATTGCCTAATTCAAAGCCAAAATGGGACTAAAAGTACCTAAAAGCATTTAGTCCCACATTGGCCGTGCGATGGAAGTTCGTGGTGTTTAAATAGAGAAAATTGAGAACAAAGGGCGTGCCCTTTGGGTACTTGTAGTTTTCGCGCGCGATTAGGAGGGAACTATGCTCGCACTTGCGTGCATGCGCGCGCCGCCGCCGCTGGCGTCGGCTCGGGTCCGAGTCTGGGTCTGGGTCTGGGTTCGGGTTCCCGGCCTGGTTCTTTTTGAATCAGGTTTCACGAGTATGGGTTGCGAGTATACCCGCTCCGCTATCCGAACCCGCCCGCCAACAGACCCGCTCCGCGTCAGTTGGACAACCAACAGTTGCGACTGTTGGGTCGAACCGTTGCAAGGGTTCAGACCGAACCGTCGCAACGGTTCAGACCGAACCGTTGCAACCTTTCATTGGGTTCGGACCCGTTGCCCCTCCTGGAGCGCTATAAAGTTTCTCTTTCTCAGAAACACCAAACCGAGCAATAATCTCTCTCTCTCTCTCTGAGTTCTGAACTGAAGCGAGTTTCTGCGTTCTGAACTGGAAAGTGGAGGAGTTCTGAAGCAACTTCCAGCGAGAAGAGGGAAAGTCAGTTTCCGAAGCGACTTCCAAAGAAGATTCTGCAAATTCGTTCTAAAAGAGGGCTCAGGAAATTCAACAGATTCTTTTAATAGAATTGTTATCTGAATCTGGGACTTCTGAAGAAGAATATTCTTCAACCTTCCTTCGTACTCAACAGTGGGTGCTCCTTCAAAGTAAAGGCAAATATTCATTCGAAATTTGTCCTTGTCCCGCTGCTTCAACGATCCTGTGAAGGTACTGGTTGACTACGGTTCGACCGTACGACGATCCTGTGAAGGTACTGGTTGACTACGGTTCGACCGTACGGTGATTTGGTAGTGCTATCCAAATACCGTGAAGGAGTGTTGTATCTTGGGAGACCAGCGTCCATTATCTCGTTAGCACCGGTGCGGGGGACGTCATTGTCTTAAGGAGATTCGCTCTAAGCGTACCTCACTCCAAATATTGTATAAGTGAATTAATTTCTTTATACAGGGGATATACTGATATTCAGTATATCGAGACTGACTTAGACTCAGTCTAATTGGTGTTTAATCAAGGAAGGAAATTGAAAGGTGGTTCTTAAATTAAGCAATGTTCTATTGAACGGAAAACCTCCCACCTGATATTTGCCGACCTGGCCAATTAGATTGTTGATATCTCAGTGATCTTGATTAGTTGTCAGATTGATTCCTGTTAAGCAGAAACCCAACAATCTTAAGACAATTAAGTATTGAAGTTTCTTACTTCTATTCTGCTTGAATTTGAAGAAAATGTCTGAGACTAATCAAGATAGTTCTAGCAAGGCACCAAACATGCAGCTACAAGCTTTGATGCCTACTCCACTTCCTAACCCGAAGCCAGAGAAGCCAGGAAAATTTGACCGCACAGAATTCAAGAGGTGACAACAGAAAATGCTCTTCTACTTGACCACTCTTCATCTGGCCAGATTCCTGTAAGAAGATCCACCAGAGCCCGCAACTGATTCATGGACTCAATGTGACTTCCTTTACCGAAATTATATTTTAAATGGACTGGATGACTCTCTTTACAATGTCTACAGTCATATCACAACGGCAAAGAAGTTATGGCTAGTCTTGACAAGAAGTACAAGACTGAGGATGCTGGTACCAAGAAGTTCGTCGTAGGACGATTTCTGGAGTACAAAATGGTGGACAGCAAGACTGTAATCAGTTAGGTGCAAGAGCTCCAACTTATCTTGCACGAGATAGAAGCCGAAGGTATGATCCTACCTGAAACCTTTTAGGTTGCTACTATCGTGGAGAAACTCCCACCTGCGTGGAGAGAT
This sequence comes from Agave tequilana, assembly GCA_038442645.1. Classification (NCBI taxonomy): domain Eukaryota; kingdom Viridiplantae; phylum Streptophyta; class Magnoliopsida; order Asparagales; family Asparagaceae; genus Agave; species Agave tequilana. Next base: position 62,673 of record JAVJIF010018868.1, on the reverse strand, counting down.
TTCAAGAACTACCTAAAGTAAAAGCAAAAGGAATTGAAGTTGGAAGATCTCATTGTGAGGCTTCGAATCGAGGAGGACAACAGAAAGTCCGAGAAAAGGAGCAGCAAGAACTCCTACGAAGCAAAAGCCAATATGATCGAAGACTCAGAGGGGAAAGCGTCTACTTCCAAAGGCTTAAAGCGGAAGAAGACTTCCCAGGGGTACAAAGGCAAGGTCCAAGAAGGCAAGAACATGCGCTTCAAAGGAACCTGCTACATCTGCAACAAAAAGGGGCATAAGGCGAATGAATGTCGCAGCCGTCTCAAAAAGAACAAGAAGAGCCATCCACAGGCAAACTTGACCGACCATGAGTCGCCAAGCCTTTCAGCTGTGGTGTCAGAAGTGAATCTGACAACCAACAATAAGGATTGGTGGGTAGACACTGGGGCTACTCGGCACATCTGCTCTGAGAAATTATTATTCTCTGAATATTAAATACTAGAGCAAGATGAGCAACTATTCATGGGAAACTCAGCCGTCTCAAGGTTGAAGGAAAAAGGCAAGGTCATCCTGAAGTGGACATCGGGGAAAGAGCTTACTCTTAATGATGTGCTTCATGTTCCAGACATCCGCAAGAATCTGATCTCTGGATCAATACTTAGTAAGAAAGGATTTAGAATGGTATTTGAATCCGATAAATTTGTACTTACTAAGAGAGAGATGTATGTGGGAAAGGGTTATCTTGTTGATGGACTTTTTAAAGCCAATATTGCAGTGGTAGATAAAAAGTCTGTGTATTTGTACCCGAAGCTTATAAATAAAGCAAAATCTTCTGTTTATTTGCTTGAGTCTCCTATTTTGTGGCATGCTAGATTAGGGCATGTAAATTACAAGTCATTAAAGAACTTGTCTAATCTGGGATACATTCCTAAACTCAACTTGAAAGAAATTCGCAAGTGTGAGATTTGTGTTGAGGCCAAGTTGGCGAAAATCTCATTTCACTTAATTGATCGAAATACAGAACCTTTAGGGTTAATTCATAGCGATCTGTGTGACTTGAAGTTTATGCCAACTAGAGGCGGTAAAAAGTATTTTATTACTTTTATTGATGACTGTACAAGATACTGTTATGTGCATCTTTTAAACAGTAAGGATGAGGCAATAAATATGTTTATAACATATAAAGCCAAAGTTGAGAATCAACTCAACAAGAAAATCAAGATTCTAAAATCCGATAGAGGCGGAGAATATGAATCAAATGATTTTAGTGAGTTATGTGCTAATTTTGGTATAATCCATCAAACAACAACACCATATACTCCTCAGCAAAATGGAATTGCTGAACGGAAGAACAGAACTTTGAAGGAGATGGTAAATTCCATGCTCGTATGTTCTGGAGCTCCGCAAAACTTGTGGGGGAAGCTCTATTAACTGTAAATTATATTCTAAACAGAGTACCCCACAAGAAACTTGGTCTTATACCATTTGAGTTATGGCATAGAAGGACACCTTCCTACCATTACCTCAAAATGTGGGGGTGCCTTGCAAAGGTGCTAGCACCATTACCTAAAAAGACTAAGTTGGGAGCAAAACTATAGACTGCATATTCATAGGCTATGCCTTGAATAGTAGTGCCTACAGATTTCTGGTTCATAAATCAGAAATACAAGATATTCATGTAAACATGATTATCGAATCTAGAGATGCTGTGTTCTTTGAAGATATTTTTCCATATAAATGGGAAATAGATAAGACTTCTGGAAAAGAACACACGAGATGACGTTCAGGGACGAAAGCCTCGAGGAACCAATTATTAATGCGGAAACTGAACCAAGAAGAAGTCAGAGATCTAGAATCTCAAAATCTTTTGGTCCAGATTTCATAGCATACGCTATTGAAAGCGAGCCTCAAAAATTTTAAAGAGGCTATGTCAACCCCAGAAGCACAAAATATTATATACAACGGTAAGTCTAGACATATTCGTCATAGACATAATACCGTGAAGCAGTTGCTCTCAAATGGAATTATCTCTATTGACTTTGTATCGTCAAAGAATAATTTAGCGGATCCGCTTACTAAAGGTTTAAGTGGAGAGCGTATAAACTGTGCATCGAGGGGAATGGGTCTAAAAGCCTAACCTTACCGAGTCAGCTTGATGGAAACCTCACTTAGCGACTGGAGATCCCACGGACTAAGTTCAAGAGGAAAACTAGTTATGATTGACTCAGCAAGTAAGCACTTGGGAGCTTGACTCCAATCCATCCTAAGGTGCACATAAGTGCTTTTCTACAAGTGGATTAAGGATAAGCTTAACGCTTTTAATGATGCCTATATCTTGTTACTAAACAAGTGGAGTAGAGTAGACTACTCTTAATAGGTCCATCACCTATGTGAGTATAGAGTTGGGTCGGCTCTTTGAGAATTTCTATGGAGGCTGTTATTCCCTAAAGATACTCTCTGAAACCAAGAATGTCCAGGGCCAAAACGGACACAACCGAGAACCAAAGTTGATTTGGAAAGTCACTGTGTGAAGCTTGTTGACTTGGCTTACACTAACGGCTAACAGTTCAAGACCTAGTTCACTAATTAGCCAGTAAGTCTGATAAAACTTTCGCTATGGAAGGTTCAAGACCTAGTTCACCTATCCTGATGCAGTTTCTTTTTTAAAGTACCTTTCACAATAGAGTCAGTCTCTTTGTGTGTCATTTCCTTGAATCTCCATTCATTGTGGGGGATTGTTGGAATTGAAGAATATAAATATGAATCTTCGAGTTGAATTATGGCGAGATCCGTTGACCGAATCAATTGGATGATGGTTGGAGTGTGTTCTCCTTCCATTGGGGATGAACGTGGTATATTCACATGTTCAATTCTGACTTCGAATGAATGAGATATTCAAGTCTAAAGATTGTCTAATTCAAAGCCAAAATGAGACTAAAGGTACCTAAAAGCATTTAGTCCCACATTGGCCATGCGATGGAAGTTCGTGGTGTTTAAATAGAGAAAATTGAGAACAAAGGGCGTGCCCTTTGGGTACTTGGAGTTTTCGCGCGCGATTGGGAGGGAACTATGCTCACACTTGCGTGCGCGCACGTGCGCGCCGCTAGCGGCGGCCGGCCGGCGCCGGGACCGGGACCGGCTCTGGGTCTGAGTCTGAGTTCGGGTTCGGGTTCCCTACCCGGCCTGGTTCTTTTTGAATCAGGTCTCACGGGTATGGGTTGCGAGTATACCCGCTCCGCTATCCGAACACGCCCGCCAACGGACCCACTCCGCATCAGTTGGACAGCCAACAGTTGCGACTGTTGGGTCGAACCGTTGCAACGGTTCAGACCGAACCGTCGCAACCTTTCGTTGGGTTCGGACCCGTTGGCCCCTCCTGGAGCGCTATAAATAGCGCTCCAGTTTCTCTTTCTCAGACACACCAAACCGAGCAATAATCACTCTCTCTCTCTCTCTCTGAGTTCTAAACTGAAGCGAGTTTCTGCGTTCTGAACTGGAAAGTGGAGCTCTGAAGCAACTTCCAGCGAGAAGAGGGAAAGTCAGTTTTCGAAGCGACTTCCAAAGAAGATTCTGTAAAATTCGTTCTGAAAGAGGGCTCAGGAAATTCAACAGATTCTTTTAATAGAATCATTGTCTAAATCTGGGACTTCTGAAAAAGAATATTCTTCAACCTTCCTTTGTCCTCAACAGTGGGTGCTCCTCCAAAGTAAAGGCAAATATTCATTCGAAATTTGTCCTTGTCCCGCTGCTTAACGATCCTGTGAAGGTACTGTTTGACTACGGTTCGACCGTACGGTGATTTGGTAGTGTTATCCAAATACCGTGAAGAAGTGTTGTATCTTGGGAGACCAGCGTCCATTATCCCGTTAGCACCAGTGCGGGGGACGTAATTATCTTAAGGAGATTCGCTCTAAGCGTACCTCACTCCAAATACTGTATAAGTGAATTAATTTCTTTATATAGGGGATATACTGATATTCAGTATATCGAGACTGACTTAGATTCAGTCTAATTGGTGTTTAACCAAGGAAGGAAATTGAAAGGTGGTTCTTAAATTAAGGAACGTTCTATTGAACGGAAAACCTCCCACCTGATATTTGCCGACCTGGCCAATTAGATTGTTGATATCTCAGTGATCTTGATTAGTTGTCAGATTGATTCCTGTTAAGCAGAAACCCAACAATTCATTAGGTACTTGTTAATCGATCAGCATTATGTTCGACGGAAACTAAGTGTTCAAGTTAATCAAACAGTAAAAGAGAACATTTCTGGCTGCTTGTAGGCATGGTAAAGGCTCACACATTCAACACTTTCCCCTCCAAAAAATATATTGAAAAGAATATTTCTCACTGTTACGTAAGAATTAATACGGGGAGGTGGCCACTTTTCTACTTCAGAAAACAGAACCTTCAATTGTTTTCAATGTTCCCATAAGTTTCAGTAGAACTTAAAAATCAGAAATTGAATTGTTCAAGAGTGTCTCATCTTCTAGCAAACTGATTATCAATGTTCCGAATTTGCAATGTTCGAGTACTACCACATGCCCACACAGGTCTCAATTCTTTTACTAGTTCTAATTTCTGGAAATAATAAAGTATATAATAGAGCTCACTAGTTTGAAAGGACCTGAATCCTGCAGAACCTTGTCCAGACTCGAAAAATTCTTCTTCCACTGGTGCATTTTAAAGGTTCTTGTAAAGCAAGAGAAGTAATTGGCAAAACAACTCATAATGATTTTTTGATGGCTTACTGATGCAGGTAATTGGAAAAAAGAAAAAATTTATGGAAAGTTGGTAAGAGACGTGATTTGTGACAAGAAAGTCGCAAGTTCAAGGCATACCACCAACATTTATAACAAGAAGTATTTCCCTCCATATTAGGAGAGCGTGGGAGAGACCACCCATTTTCAGAAAAACAAGAAGAAGAAGAAGAAAAAGCAAATTCAAATAGGAAATTGCACCAACATTTATAAGAAGAAGTATCTCCCATGCATTGGAAAAAGGGTGGGAGGGTTACCATCCATCTTTAGGTGGAAAAAAGCAATGAGAACAGTGAATTGTGTTGGTGGAATAGATGAAATTTCATGTACCTTTCCCTCATTTCTTGTAGTCTCGATTCATGTATGGTAACTGATGCCACTCAAATTCAATAGAAGATCAGACCGAGCTGTTCAATAGGAAGCAAATCAGTGAACTAGGACCTGTAAAAATTACAAACAAAAAAGGATCACCAAGGGTTATCTTCTGGAGAGTGCTTCCAATGATTCAGCCGCAACTCACTGGAAAAAAATTTCAGGGTGCATAGAATCAAGTGTTCTGACTGCATACCTCTGTTAGATTTTTCAAAGAGCTAAAATACATGTCTTCAATGTGAATGATCATATTCAAATAAGGAATGGCTTGTAGATTTGTTTAGCAAATATATAGTATTGAATGCACATGCATAAAATGATTGGCTATCTTACAAGAATTAGCACAAAACGAAGCGTTCAAGGAATCTATATATTTTAGCTATAAATAAAAAAGGGAGTATATCGTATAAATGGAAAATGTATAAAATTAAAAAAAAATTGTAGAATGTAACAATTAGACTAAACTGACAGTTAATTGTCAAACTCAACAAATTATTATGTAACTTGTATCTGAAAGATCCAATAGAAATTTTTCGATAATATCTAAGTATGCTAGATCGATATTCATTTAGCTTTGCACGTGCGTTGCATGTGCTAGAAAACTAGTTAAACCAGACTACCTGCGTGAATGACTCTGATGAGTTCATAAGTTTGGGAACACTTCCCCTTAGGCGGTAAGAGATCACGTTGGGATTGAATTGTGAGAAGTCTTAGGTTTAAGAACATGTTTTGGCCTTTGTTCGGAGAAAAATAAAATTTTGAAGGCACTTACTTGAGTTACTTGAAGTGAAAGTGCAGAGTGAGCAATAGTGCAGTGACAAAGAAATCCTCAATGAAATGGCAGCATGCATGTACAACCCACTTACTTTCTTCCATCTACTGGTGGTGACAAGTTCTCATAGATAAGCAGAAAGCAAAAAGACAAGTAAATTCTAAAAGAAAAGGTGAGAGGAATCGAACTTAATAGAGATATATGCATCTCTGCCTTCTGTGCTTGTCATGCATCATCACCACCAAGACCCAACACCTAATCTGTAATGAATAAAGAAAAGCAGTCTGCTAGGTCAGCAACAGAGCAGCAGAAATTTGGTGGCTCACCTAATCAGCAATTTTACATTCAACCAAACTTGTGAAAAATGGAAGTGGTCTCCTCCTTGTTCCCAAAGAGGTATCTCTAAAAAATTGCATCAGTTGTGTGGACAAGTTAGATGATCAAGTCTCCGAATTTGAATGGTTCAGATAAATTCTTCAATGGTCACATCGCATTATTCAGTGAAATCGGGAAGTATACCATGGATGCAGAAAATTCCACAAAATGTTCCAAAAAGTTTTCAGAAAAATGAAATAAAGAAACATACATTGTCTGATTATGCATGATGGACTATGTGACAATACTGATATTAGAGAATAAAACAAATTGGCAGTCCATATTGTTATCATTGGAGAGGATTCTAATCCGAATAATAGATAAGTTCTTCAACAGTTCAAAGAATCATTTAGCCGACGAAACAAAGCAAGATCAAACCAAAAGGGTAAAGTGAATGGCCAAGTGCACAAGACTGGATAAGCGCATAACAGTTATAAGAACAGACTACCAAGGAGCCCTCTGCCACAGAAATTGATGTCTCTTCCAATCTTGATCCTTGGATACAAAAGAAAACATGAAGTCCAAACAACTGCTAACAGTTCTAGAGAGTTCTGATCCTATTCTGCAAATTTTGGACACTTATCTAGATACCATAGTAAGATCTAGGACTAGTAAATTCTAGGAATTACTGGGGGCACAAACATGTTAATCATTATCCAATCGGATAAGCTGAAACTCCAAGCTGGGCCTTGAACTATTGAGGAGAGAAAAATTCATGAAAAATCAAATGGTTCATACTAACTGATTCCCCGCGTGCAAACACCCAGGGGAGGGGACTTGTAATGATTGGAAGTTGCAAGTTAATCAGTATTGGTTCACTTGACTTTGTCAATTCCTTTGCGATCTTTAGTTGGATAGGAATAGGATTTTTGTTGCTATGAAGTTCAGACATCTTTCCCATTTCCCTTTTGACATTGGCTCCATCCCTTATTCCTAAAAGAAAAAAAAGAGCTTTATTTTTTTCCAACAACTTGAGATCGATCTTGAACTTGATTTTCTTATTAAATTGTTTTACTCACTTTTATTAGTATGTTAAAATGTTTCCAAACTTTCATAGTTGACAATTTTTATTTTTATTTGTTTTTATCATATAAAGTAGCCACACAAAATGGTACTTGGGAACCCCAGACTCCCATCTTCTTAAAATTTAAACATTTTTCATGTGAAGCAAACAAGCAACGTGCATCAGAACAAAGATAACCTTACAGTGGGGGAAAACCATAATGGATTTTTTACTACTTTTGTTTGGCTTGGTTTTTTTCTCCCCCAGTTATATCAGACACATTAGTATGATAAAAACTGCACAACAGAAACACCTAACTTGAACAGAAAATTCTTCCATCTAAAGGAACTAATTTATCTTACATTTAAGAGGAAATCACGATGCAGTTTGATGAAAACTGTACAATAGAAACACCTCCTAACTTGGACGAAAAAAATTCTTCCATCCAGATCTAATTTAACTTACACTGAATCTAACTTACAGTTAGGAGGATAACGTGGCGGAGTTTGTGTTGGAAACTTGGAATTAACCAAGTGAGTTTTTTGAGAAATTTGAGCTAAATTTTAGGCGATACCCCCAACTCGAAATGTGCGGGAGATGGATGAAATGTGTTCTTCTTTCATTGACAATGAACATGGTACATTTACATGTTCAATTCCGTTTCAGAATGAACGAGATATTCAAGTCGGAAGTTGGCCTAAAATAAGAGCTAAATGGAACCAAAAAGTGTGAAAACTCTTCAGTCTCACATTAGGAGTGGTATATGAATGTGTTTGTTTGACGAACAGATATGTCGATTCAGGATGATTATGCATGTTCTGACCGAATGGATGTGTCTGTTCGGAGACAACCCGTTTCGGCTGAATCTATGTGTCCGTTCGGCGAACGGATGTGTCTGTTCGAAATGATATCGCTCATTCCATCTGCATGGATGTGTCTGTTTGGGGACAACCCATTTCAGCTGAATGGATGTTTCTGTTCGACGAACGGATGTGTTTGATCGGAACAGCTGCGAACGTTCCAATTGAACAGATATGTCTGTTCAGAATGGTTGCACCCATTCCGATCGAACGGATGTACCTACTTCAAAAGGCTTCCTCAATTTCGTATATAAAGTGCAGATTTTCACTCCAATCTCACTCACTCACAAAACGAAAAGTTTTCCTCTTCCTCTTACATGATTATTTCTATTTAAAAAAACGAGTTTGTAGTGGTCAGATTTTTTATCTTCATCATGATCACGACATGTGTTCCACCTCGTCAGGAGCATCCCGAACAAGTAACAAACTTGACGTACCTGCATGTTCATTGCGGGCCCAAAAAGAAATTTCGAGCATCTTTCCTAAGTTGAGAAAGGCCGAGCACCTTCCTGAGACCGCTCCTCTTTCTGAGGACACTTAGTTGTACCCGAGGCAGCTCCTCTTTTCGAGGACACCTCCGCCCCGAGAACTGAAGTCCACTTCTATTCAAGAATTTTCGCTCTAAGCAAGATAGCTACATCAACCACCCTCCTTAATATCCACCTACAAATACCTACAACAATAGGCCTTTTTGATTTTCGCCTTCAGTTGCGTAGCTTGACTTCCCCCACATTCATAATGTCCTGGGCAGTTATGGGCTGGGTAGGATTTTGGGGGAATCCCCATAATCAAGCGCTCACAATCTTAATTGTTACAATAACTCCGCATATGAATATCGTGGCAGTTACGCCAATCTCGCCAGCGTTCCATCCATCTCTAGGCCAACAATTCAATACAAATAAACCTTCTTCTCCAATGAGAAAGGGGATCGGACCCTAGAGAATTAAACTTGTAATAGTGTGTTGAGAACTCCTTATAATTTCTTTGATTTAGTGGAATCTCTCTTTGCTCCGTGATTTTTTCTCTCCTCAGGTTTTCACGTAATTATCTGGTATTTGCCTCTGATTTACATTCACATTCATAATTTGAATGTAGATAAATTTTTCTGAGAAATTTTCCTCTATATTTTGGAACTTTTATTAAGAGCTGAGTCCCTACACTCAAGATCTCTCCCCCCAAATAAACTTCTCAAAAAGACTTCCCCAAAGAATGATGGCCTCAAAGAAGTAGACAACCTTTCACAACACCGCCACGACTAGGAGTAGAGCCGCCAGCACCGCTGGGACACGATCCCCCGGCTTGCTGACGACTGACCGCATACCACCGAGGACACTGGCTCCTTGTCTCCATAAGAATCAGTCACAAACATCTAGCTGTTGCAACAGCGCGAAGTCCAACTCCTTCATATTCTCTACAAGATGAGAGAGCAAATGAAAGAATAACAGGAGCAATCCGATCACGAGCGAGAGCAAATGGCCCCTCAATCGCGAGAATATCTTCCGAGAGTAAGAGAAGTTGAGATTACTTAACCAACAGCTCTAAATCCAAGTCACAACCCTCTAGAAAAATCCAGCACAAACTAGGGGAGAGCTCGAAAACAACAGGTCTCCCAATCTCCTTGCTCTTGACGAGTTGATTCAGAACTAGATCATGGAGGCCAAGTCATTGGACCACCCATCTTCGATCACAAAAATCTATGATTCTCCTCTCTCTTCGAAGAGATCCAAAGGTGCGAATTTGTCATGCCCCGCTTCCCAAAATACATTGAAGCGGAGACACGACGAGAGTCGGCAACGTATATACGTGAGGAAAATACTCCACGTATATACGCTAAGTTTAAAGTGACCTGAACAAGTTATATAAATTAACAATAAAAGCAATAAAGTCACTGCAATACAACATATAATTCCTACATAATGATTGCATTATTCTACAATGAATCAATAGAATAACTAAGGAGTCCAAATAATAGAGAATCAAAAAAATTAACAGAATGAAAAGGGAGACATATACGTACTCAGATACACACAATCTCCTCAGATACCTGCTCAGTAAAAGAAATACGCATATACCTGAATGTGCAGATACAGGGAGTCAGAACTTCAATGAGTGTGTAAAAATAAAAGGGAAGGTGCATGTGCATATAATATGAGTATACTATGATACTATCATGAAGATATATTAGATAAGAAAATAACAGAAATAAAATGGCAATAAGATAGTATAGTACAATAACTATCAATCAGCATAATACAAGTTGATGACATGCAATACCTAACTTTAAAAGTAATGAGGTTAATCGGTTATAAATCATGTGTCAGGTGTCTATCATAATATGTATGTATCAGGTTCAGTCTACAATGTCAATGTAAGACTCAGTTTTATTATTAATTATGTCAGCGAACACCAATTGTCACATGTAGTAGATGCATCCCATACTATGCCTACTACATATGTCAATTGGGGTCCTATGTTATTGAAACTGATTGGTTGGAGACATTATCTGTATAGGGTTCCGTACATACCCGGGACACGACACAGACTCTTTACACTAAATCAGGCCCTACCGCTAGGTAGTCAGGTAACATATATAACATATATAATAGAAACAAGAACAGGACGAGGTGTTAGTCACCCCACGATAACCCAACAGTGGAACCCTCTTTCAGCTGCATAACCTATATCCTCGGTTCACCTAAAATACAGATGTTGTCTCCTACACTAATTTTCTCAATCTCGGTATAAGTTGTTTAATATCATGTTATTACATTATCAAGATTAATTAATAAACATGTTACCTAGATCACTGGGGTAATCGATGACAGTAACAGTAACAACATCAACAGTATAATCAGGATACATGATGTCAGTGAACAGGATAAGTAAGACGATGTTGTCACCATATAGTAATATTTTCCCAGTAACTTGATAGCATTGATAGCATAGTTATCAGGTAGATGTCAGTATAGTCAGTTAAGTCTTCCAGATAAATCATGATATTCAGGACCAACAATAATATGTAGAATTCATTTAAAGAGTAAAATACTTAATATAAACTAAATAACAATGAATACATGCATAAAATATGCTCACATGAAATGATACAAGTAACATATAAATACTACTGACAACGATAAATAAGAAAATAATATAAGAGAAAACACTCACATGGAATGATGCGGTTTGAACCTGAATCGTCGTCTAGTCTTCACTGCACGAACCGGTACAGATCTTCGGATCATCACATGATTTCGAATCACCAGTGTATCGGGTCAATAATGAGTATAATCTGAATCTTCCATTATCGAGTTCGGATCGCACAAACGAGTCTGTAATGCTGTAATACGCAACCATACATACACGAATACACAATCATACGCATATATACATAATTATTCACACATGCTTATACCCTAACATGCACGTATACTTATATACTCACACATATACATTATACCCGTCATACACCCATGCATGTAAGTACACCTGAACACACTCAAACATGACACTCACGCACACATTCACCATACGCATGCATACATCACACACACACACGCACATGCATATGCACATTAATATACATGCATGTTTATACACTCACGCACACACTTGCACACAATATAACTCATGTACATAGCACACACACCCTCATGCATGCATACACATTATAAACACTCACTACATTTACACAATCAACACAAATATTAATGCGCATATTAATATACAAAGAGTGAGGAGAGAGGAAAACCTGAGAAAGAGGAGGATCTAACGCTGAGGGGTGGCGCACACGGCGACTGCGGTGGAGGTCGGCCATGGCAGAGGAGGGAGAGGCTGTTTACAGGCTCGCGGATCTTGGCGGAGCTCAACGGAGATGGATTGCGATGATGGCTATCGCATGAAGAGTGTGGGTATACTGTGGTTGGATGTGGTGATGGCGGTGGTGGCTTCACACATAGACGAGGAGGGCTTTTTGGTTGATTGATTATCATCAAGGAGCTCGTGGCGCTAGTAGTCTGATGGTTGGTAAGGGCTTCATGGTGGTGGAGGAGGGAATTGGCTCAGCTGTGCATGGGTTGCCGTGAAGGTGGGTTGATGAGGAAGGAGAAGATCTAGTTGGGGGTGATGGGGTTGTGGTGGTGAAGATATGAGGGTGATGGTGATCATTGGGGCGGCCATGCGTAGGCTGGTGAAGATGATGAAGGAGAGGGAAGATCTGGTGGTGTCTCAGGCGGAGGAAGTGGAAGAGGTCGCCGAGTAGGTGGAAAGCCATGGGCTGCTTATGGGAACAAGTAGGGAAAATCTCGGCTATGGGAGAAGGATAAGGAAGAGAAGAAGGATTAGGGTTGCTATAATTAGGATTGGTTAGTTATAATTAGGATTTGGGTTGTTAGGATTTAAGATAATGGGTTTGGGGATTTAAAAATGGGTTTAGAGATAATGGGTTGAGTCATATAAGGTTTGGGTTTTAAGCTAGGGCTTGGACCTAAATTTGGGCTATGGTCTAAAATATAAATAGGAAATTAGAAGGAAGAAAAATAATAAGAAAAGGAGTGAGAGTTGTGGGCTTGGTTTTAGGATGGGTTTTGGTCTAAATGAAAATAAAATAGAAGGAAAATATGTGGGAAGTGGAAAAGGGATTGGATAAGTACATGAAATAATAACACTACGAATAATAATAATAGTAATATAAATTTATAACTATTAGTTCTGGTAACCCACATGAAATAATAACATTACTCTTAATACAAATCAATATATACCTATTAAAATACTATTATACATATTAAATTATGTATTAGAAAATGTGGGTATTACATTCTACTCACCTTAACAAAAATTTCGTCCTCGAAATTTCAGTAAGGCAGCGAAGATGATAAGGAAGAACCGGAGTTAATCAAAGTTAATAATGAATCAACATAAAGCAAAAGTAGATATGATAGGACATGAATCAAAGGAATTATAATCGATCGCGGATGACGTCTTCATGCTCCCACGTTGCTCCTCGATGCATTATGAGCTAACTACGCTTCTGCTACGTGCTCTGATCTCTATCATCGATTTGGGTCCAAAGGCCAGATCTAAGAGTAAATATCAGAGAAGTAGAGCCAAGATGAAAGATAGGAATCATCCGGAAAAATATAGATTGCTCCGGAATGAATGTTGAAATCGAGGACACCAAGGGATTCAAGCGTGGATTTACAAAGAAAGGACGTTCAATTCCCAAGTGAACTCAATATGATTGTGTAAGTAATATATGTATATTTCAGTGTAACTATAATATGCTTCAGGTTACCGGTAAGAATCAGTCTTTTTTTATTTCGAACCTGGCTCTGATACCAAAGAAAACCCTATCACACCCCGCTTCCTAAAATACGTCGAAGCGGAGACGCGACGAAAGTCGGCGACGTATATACGTGAAGAAAATACCCTACGTATACACTCTAAGGACAAAGTGAGCTGAACAAGCTATATAAACCAACTATAAAAGCAATAAAGTCATTACCATACAACATATAATTCCTACATAACGATATTATTATTCTACAATGAATCAATAGAATAAATAAGGAGTCCAAGCAATAGAGAATCAAAGAAAGTCAACAGAATGAAAAGGGAGACATGAACTGTACCAAAGAATCCGGTAATCGGGCAAAAGAGACTCCATACTCTTCAGATACACACGATCTCCTTAGACACCTGCTCAGTAAAAAAATACGCATACCTGGATGTAAAAATCCAGGGAGTCAGAACTCCCAATGAGTGTATAAAAATAAAAGGGAAGGTGCACGTACATATAATGTGAGCATACTATGATACTATTATGAAGGTGTACTGGATAAGAAAATAACAGAAACAAAATGACAATAAGATAGTATAGTACAATAACTATCAATCAGCATATTACAAGTATCATGAGATGACATACAATACCTAACTTTAAAAGTAATGAGGTTGATCGGTTATAAATCATGTGTCAGATGTCTATCATAACATGTATGTATCAGGTTCAGTCTATAATGTCAATGTAAGATTTAGTTTTTATTATTAATTATGTCAGCGAACACCAATTATCACTTATAGTAGACGCATCCCATACTACGCCTACTTCACATATCAATTGGGGCCCTATGTTATTAAAACTAGTTGGTTGGAAATATTATTTGTGTTTTAAGCGGGTCCCGACATACCCGAAACCACGACCCAGACTCCTAGCGCTGAACCAGGCCGTACAGCTAGGTAGTCAGGTAACAGATATAATAAGTCAAGTAACATGTATAACATGCATAACAGGAACAAGAACATGACGTGGTGTCAGTCATTCCACACGAACGCTGCAGTGGAACCCTCTTTCGGCTGCGCAACCTATATCCTAGGTCCACCCAAAATATAGACATTATCTCCTCCACTAATTTTTCCAATCTCAATGTAAGTTATTTAATATCATGTTATTATATTATCAAGATTAATTTACATGTTACCTAGATCATTGGGATAACTCAGTGACGGCAACGGTAACAACATCAACGAAGAAAATCCTGATAAGAGAGATCATGGATAAAGAAAACCGATAATAACGAGTTCTGAACACGGAATGCTGAAAACTCTGAAAGGCCTAACTAAGAATTTATAATACTGTACTCTGGAGGATATTCTGACTAGAGATTAAATATCTAGATAATGCCCAAGTCCTGTAAGGTTGGCTGAATAGATTGTCAATTATGATAAGTTGGCTCAGATGCGGCGAGAAAACCCAGTTCACTAAGTTTATGCAACACATTAGGCGGGAGAAATCTGAGGAACGAGACTAGGATACTGAACTTTGACGGAACTAGTTACAAGTGAAGTCAGGGTCAAGTGAGGCCATTACGTAACACACATCAAGCACTAAGCACTACGGTGCGGCGGAGCTAACGCTCTGCAAGACTTGCACTTGGCGGAGCTCATGCGGCGAAGTCATCGCATAACACATTGCTAAATGCTAAGCACCAGGGTGTAGCAAAGCTCATGCCTGGTTGATCTCGCATGGCTAATTGCAAATCTCGCTTGGCGAGGCTAGTGGGGTCCTTAGTTCATCAAATCCATGAAAATTGGTAAGTATTATGGCTCTGAGCTTAGTGAAGTCAATAGAAGAGATCATAATCGCTACTAGAATACTATAGAAAATTCCATAGCTCTGCCTGAAAGAAATTCTAAATCTGAAAAATTGTCTCAAGCCAATACTCCTTATATAGAGATACAGTCTATCTGATTCTATAAATGATGACTACCCCACTATCTGTACTAATCCCCCTGGTGCATCCATACATATAAGAATAGAAGGCAAAACCGAAGAACCATCTGATATAAGATAATACGATGCACTGGAATCAAGAATGCCAGAATAGGGTAAGAGGGAACCGCATCTGTCCTGCCGCTACCTCATTAGTCTACCCATATCTTAAGTTGATATAAAAATTAAGAAAGCCAGAATAGTGAAAAATGGAAGGAAATTAGGAATTGAAGGAAGAACGATTAAGAACAAATAGATTACCCTACACTTGTAGTTGGATTGTATAATTAGGACTCATGCATTTCAGTTACAAATTTCTTTACCATTAATTTGCTAACTGGTTGTACTGTGGATATGAGAGCCTAGGCTCTGATACTATCAAATAATGCCCCATCCCGCAGGTACGGAGATGTTACTATGACATATATACGTAGATCAGAAATACCCTCACATATATATGCTAAGCATAAGTACAGGTAAGAATCAGAGTATGAAAGTATGTGGTGCATTATACATTCCAACATATGAGTAGAATTATAAAGTTATCACAGGATATGATACAATATTACAAGAATATTACATCACCGATAGCGCAAATGAGAGAATACAAAGAGATATATAATCTGAAAAACACCTAGAGGGGGGGTGAATAGGTGTAAATGCTAACTTAGGAACTAAATGCGCTAAATGCGGAAGCTAAGACAATTTTGCAATCACACTTAATACAACCAATAAGTGTAGCCGAATTCCCCGTGAAGGGCTCTGGACTAACTCCTCTTGATTCCCCTAGATATGGGTTGAGGTGCTATATGAAGCTCTTGTGGTTAAGTACAAGTGAGGCACACACATAAGCAAGCCAAGCATATAAGAGTGAGCAATATGAAATAATGCAAGGCACAATACAAGTATGAATGATATGGCAATATGAATAATGCAATGCACAAACAAAAGAGAGAGAGTTAAGAGGCAATGGATCAAACGCAAACACAAAGATATGTTCCGAGGTTCGAGCCCCTAGCTCTACGTCCCCGCCTTCACCGAGAAGGATTTCTAATCTACTATACTCCCACCGAGGAGGATTTTTTACAACACAAGGAGTACCGAACTCCTCTCTCAAACACCGCCTCACAACCGAGGGGTAGGCCCGTAGCCAAACAACAACCAACACCTCTACCGAAGAGGGTTAAAACACCAACTCCACCTCTCACTAGAGGGAGCAAACAACAACCAACTCCACCTCTCACTAGAGGGAGTAAACCACAATCTCAACCTCTACCAAAGAGGGAGCAACCCAATCAAAGCAAGGGTTTTACAACAAGTGGTTTTAAGGACCACAAACTCTCTTTTCCCACAAATAAATGATTCTAATAGAATAGGATAGAAGATAGCTCAAGTGTGGAAAAACAAAGTGTTTTGATCAAAGAAAATCTCTTGGGAAAATACCAAATTGATATAGAAATTAGGAACAAGAAACTAATTCCCAAAAACCTATTTTCTTTGAAAATGACAAAACACTTTAAAACAAATAAGATGGATCTTTTGGCACTTAAAACTCTTTTGAAAACTTCTTTTTAAAACTAGAGAATGGAAAAAATTAGCTCAGAAAATCTTAGCCAAAATCCCAAAGAAATGGGGTTTATATAGGCCAAACAGAAAACTAGCCATTAGGCTGATCTGGCAGCCTGACAGGCTTGCGGTCGACCGGCCTGGTCGACCGCCAACGGTCATAAATATGACCGTTGGGGCAATCCGGTCGACCGCCCGGTCGACCGCCCAGATACAGAGAGCAGAGCTCTCTGGTCCGGTCGACCGCTCGGTCAACTGCCCAGATACAGAGAGCAAGGCTCTCTGGTCCGGTCGACCGGTCGGTCGGCCGGCCCACTGTGCTGCCAGACGTGCACAGCTCTGTGCACGTCGGTCGACCGCAAGGTCGACCGGCCCTTGGTGCGGTCGACCGACCTGGCCTGTCAGCCAGTTCTGGGTCAGAAACACATGGCAAAAAATATTTTAATAAATCTAATAAAACTTGTAAAAATACCCAAAATAGTTTTATCATTTTGCATTGATATATAAACTTGTGATAAACATTTTAACTCAAATATCAAGCATATGAAACCATTTTTGTGTTTTAACATTTTTACCAAAACCAAAACTTGTATTTTATCAAACTTGTATTTTTCAACACATGAATAGGAAAGTCAAAATAAGTTTGTTTAAAAGTTAAGCATGCATGTATAGAATGAAACTACTATACATAAACCAATTAAACTTGTTTTAATCAACTATTCATGAAAACAAATATCGGTTAAACTAAAAACCGAAAAACCATAAAACGTGTGTGTTGTGCACTTGAGCATATCAACTATACTAAGCTTTACACATGGATCTAAAACACACTAAACTAAAATAGGATATCTAAGTCTTCTTGACGATCTTTCATCTTCAAGCCGACTCGATCCCAAACGTGATCCACCGAGTGCAAAGGTATGATCTTGATGCTCGGGCACTGGAATCATCATGTGAAAGCTTCCAAACTCCTTTGTTGAAGCTAATCACCAACTAATATCTTGTTACATGATCTGAAACTAAAATCACAAGATTATTAGTAAACATAACTACATGAGTTAATCATCATCAAAACTAGAGAGGAAGGCCTCCGGGCCAATAATCTCCCCTTTTTGATGATGACAAAACTCATGAAGTTATATATGCATGGATTAAAGTTAAGCTTAAAAGAAGCTCCCCCTTAACTCATGCATAAACAAATAAACAATAAACAATGCATAATCATGCATAAACAATAAAAGGCTCTAGATACCAATGAAATGTTCAAAAACAAAACATGCTCTAGATACTAATTAAAATTAAACTAAATTAAACTTAATATATGCAAAACATGAATATGCATATATAAAATTCAAACAAACTCAAAATCTTTCTCCCCCTTTTTATCAATCATCAACAAAGGGGTAAACAATTAAAACAAAACAAAATCTTCTCCCCCTTTTTACTACAAAGAAACAATCATCAAAAAAGGAGTAAAAGCAAAACTAAATCAATAAATTTTTCTCCCCCTTTTTGTTCGAAATAATGAATCAACAAAAGGGTTAATAAAAACAATGTTCTCCCCCTTTTTGTCTAAAACAAAAAAAAACCAAATAGGGGTGACAATCAATTAAGGTACCAATTGAAAATATGTCAAAGTAGTAGCTTGATACCAATTGAAAGTAAACATAGATCAATCAACAAATGGTATATGCGATATACATTCATGAAGAGGAAGATGTGAAGCTTCCCTACATAGATACATTACATGAAGGAGGGATGACAAGCCCTAATTCACATAACGTATACTATGCAATGCATAAGAGGAGATGTGAAGCTCCCCCTACACACGTGTACCACATAAAGAAGAGATGTCAAGCTCCTCAATATAAGATACACTCAACATGAATCTATATGTAGAAGAGATGTTAAGCTCTCCTTGCATATAGGCAATACATATCAAAACTTTTTGTATTAATCTTTTAAACAAAATTTTGAGATACCAATTTTAAAACATTCAAATAAACATCTTGATATCAAAATAGAGTATTTTTCTTTTTAAGTATATGATATCAATTTAAAATTTTTATTTTCTATCATAAAGTAAGGGAGTGGAGATACAAATACCAATTGAAATATGAAAATCGAATTTTCTCCCCTTTATGAAATACTAACAAAACACTTGCATAAGCTTGTTTAAGAAACCAATTGAAAAATTGAATCAATTGAAACAAAGTTGAAGCTCAAACTTAAGCATAAATAAAATTTTGTGCTTAAAGATATAGGGATATAATAAGCACAAGTAAAACATATATATGTATGAAAGATTAGATACCAATCGAAATTGATACTATTGGACTTGAAAAACATACATACATACAAACATATATGAGTATACAAGAAAGGTCAAAATTGATACCAATTGAAAGAATTTCAATGATATCAATTGAAACAACAATAATGATCAAGTGTATACATCATATAACTACCACCCAATCATGTTCAAATTTAAAATGATTTTCAATATAAAGCATACATGAGCATGATCGCCCATCCATCCGCCCGTGGAAGGTAGGGTTTTCAAAAATAGATTTGAAAATATAGTATGTTTGAAAAATTCTACAAAATGAAGAATATCGTAACTAGTTATATGAAAAATTTATAAACTAGTACGAAATCCTTCAAGCAAGGAATAAAACAAAATTAATTTTCATGAAAATATGAAATTCACAAAATAGCCAACACTCATAATCAATTAAGCATAAATATGACTCATGAAAACAAAACATGAGCAAACAATAAATGTGAGTGTACAAATACAATGTGAAGATCATAATCATGAAAGATGGTCAATAAGCTCAATATTCTTTGAAACATGAAAACATGAAAATCATCAAAACTATTTAATCTTCAAGGTATATGTATGTCCTATACAAACTAAAGTTTACATACATATCCAAACACAATGAGTCCACAAAGATATATGCATGAAGGCACGTGGCTCAAAAGGATGTATATGTATAATCAATAGTTTGGACAAGATAGACATATACATGAAGGTTAAACATAAATACTTGAAAACATGAATAACTAAAATTTTTTATTAAAACAAATTTCAGTTCAAGGTATATGTATGATTTGTCAACACAAGAAGTATACATATATATCCCCAAACACAATTGAGTCTATAAATAAAGATTTACATGAAAAGCAAATGACTCAAGAGGTATACATGTATATCTTAAAGTTTGGCAAAATAAACATATACATGAAATGAAAACTCATAAAACAAATCCAAAATAGGAATACAAGTTTAAAATGCATGAATCATCGAAACTAGACTATACTAGCACATCTAATGGGTTCAAATAAGCATTCAAGCACAAACATATATAGATTTATTTGTGGCCCACTATATGTACAAGTATATACCAAGTTTTAATAAAAACTAACATCTAAACATGTAATCAACGCATGAAGCATAAAAACAAGATATGAATAAACATGAAAAACATAAACATGATTATTATTTAAATACACATATTATTAGAGCTATGATTAACATGATAGCTAAACAAAGGTGAGAACACAAAAATAATAGTCCATAATAAACATGGGTGTCTCAAAGGCTATACATGCATGTCAAGGGTCTAATAATCATGGCATTTACACAATAATCTACAAACATCAAAACATGCTATAAATTATAATTATGAAAGCATGTAAATAATAAATGGGAGTAAAGGATTGTTACCAAAATCGAAGAAGCAACTCTCCTTGTCTCAAAAACAAGGTGGTCTTCCCATCAAACTTCCCTTAAAAGTGATGCATCTAATTGATTTTATGAAGCTCGGAACGCATCCACTCCAAGGTACGGCAACTCTCACGTCATGTGAGAGCCCACACGTACATCATAAACAAAAGGGGTGGTCTTTGGTACCCACATTCTATTGGGTCCATGGGGGTTAGTACCTTCCCTAACCCAAACAAAATTATTTGCTAAATTTGAAGTATGTAATCTATCATAACAAAATTTAGCAAGGTGGCCCTTACGTCCACAATGTGTACAACTGTACACATGAGCATACAAGTGATGATGGTGACCGTGGGAAGCATGTGTATGCCGTGGGGGGTGTGCATGAATAATAGGAACTTGTTTCTTTCGAAACAAGGATTCCAAGCGTGTATGGCTCTTGGCACAATGGCTCAAAGTGGAGCCCAAACAATTCATATTCTTCTTAAGCAAATTTATATCATTTTCAATAATAGAAGAAATGGAGCATGAAAGGGGTGATCTAGGTGAAACTACCCTAGCATGGCAAACATGTGAATCTAAATCATTTTTCAAAGATTTATTTTTCTTTAAACAAATTTCTAATTCTTTTGAGATAAAATCAATTTCATTTTTCAAAATATTGTTATCTCTTAAAATAGAATCTATTTTTGAAGATAAAACCTCATTATTTTTCAAAACAATATCACAATCATTTTTATTCTTCAAAAATTCATTTTCTTTTAGTGCAAGTTCAAGTTGAGATTTCAATGAATCCCTTTCATTAGAAATCTCCTCTTTCTCTTGCAAAACAATGTCAAGTCTAAAAATCAAATGTTTATTTTCATTGTTAAGGCCTAGACTTTTCTTTTTCAAAACATTATATTTTTCAATCAATTTTTCACAAACTATAGATAGTTCTTCATTCAAAGCATGGGGATCAACAAAATCATTACATGAAGAACTAGCATCATCATTATCTAGTTGAGATTCCGATTGTACCTCAAGGGAGTCATTCCCTTGGACCATGTGGTATTGAGACTCGGATTCTCCACTAGATTCCTCCTCTTGTTGGATAGGCAATTGAAGCGCGGAGGTGGTTGTAGTTGTCAACTTGTTCCACACTGCAAAGGCGGAATCAAGGTTAGAAACACGCATAAGATAATCATTAGGAAGAGTGCTTCTAATGGCCTCAAGGGCTTGTGCATTGGCCCTTATATGCTTGCTATCACTAAGGTAGGATTCCTTGGTAATGGCAAGGTGAACCTTATAACCTAGGGTTTGGAGGTATATGAACATCCTAGTCTTCCAAAAAAGAATGTTGGAAGGGTCAAACATAGGTGGGGTCATGAAGTCCATGGATGTAAACTATATGTGTACAAACAAGCAAATGCAAATGTAGATTAACAAACACCAACTCCACCTCTCACTAGAGGGAGCAAACAACAACCAACTCCACCTCTCACTAGAGGGTGTAAACCACAATCTCAACCTCTACCAAAGAGGGAGCAACCCAATCAAAGCAAGGGTTTTACAACAAGTGGTTTCAAGGACCACAAACTCTCTTTTCCCACAAACAAATGATCCTAATAGAATAGGATAGAAGATAGCTCAAGTGTGGAAAAACAAAGTGTTTTGATCAAAGAAAATCTCTTGGGAAAATACCAAATTGATATAGAAATTAGGAACAAGAAACTAATTCCCAAAAACCTATTTTCTTTAAAAATGACAAAACACTTTAAAACAAATAAGATGGATCGTTTGGCACTTAAAACTCTTTTGAAAACTTCTTTTTAAAACCAGAGAATGGGGAAAAATTAGCTCAGAAAATCTTAGCCAAAATCCCAAAGAAATGGGGTTTATATAGGCCAAATAGAAAACTAGCTGTTAGGCTGATCTGGCAGCCTGACAGGCTTGCGGTCGACCGGCCCGGTCGACCGCCAACGGTCATAAATATGACCGTTGGGGCAATCCGGTCGACCGCCCAGATACAGAGAGCAGAGCTCTCTGGTCCGGTCGACCGCTCGGTCAACCGCCCAGATACAGAGAGCAAGGCTCTCTGGTCCGGTCGACCGGTCGGTCGGCCGGCCCACTGTGCTGCCAGACGTGCACAGCTCTGTGCACGTCGGTCGACCGCAAGGTCGACCGGCCCTTGGTGCGGTCGACCGACCTGGCCTGTCAGCCAGTTCTGGGTCAGAAACACATGGCAAAAATATTTTAATAAATCTAATAAAACTTGTAAAAATACCCAAAAATAGTTTTATCATTTTGCATTGATATATAAACTTGTGATAAACATTTTAACTCAAATATCAAGAATATGAAACCATTTTTGTGTTTTAACATTTTTACCAAAACCAAAACTTGTATTTTATCAAACTTGTATTTTTCAACACATGAATAGGAAAGTCAAAATAAGTTTGTTTAAAAGTTAAGCATGCATGTATAGAATGAAACTACTATACATAAACCAATTAAACTTGTTTTGATCAACTATTCATGAAAACAAATATCGGTTAAACTAAAAACCAAAAAACCATAAAACGTGTGTGTTGTGCACTTGAGCATATCAACTATACTAAGCTTTACACATGGATCTAAAACATACTAAACTAAACTAGGATACCTAAGTCTTCTTGACGATCTTCCATCTTCAAGCCGACTCGATCCCAAACGTGATCCACCGAGTGCAAAGGTATGATCTTGATGCTCGGGCACTGGAATCATCATGTGAAAGCTTCCAAACTCCTTTGTTGAAACTAATCACCAACTAATATCTTATTACATGATCTGAAACTAAAATCACAAGATTATTAGTAAACATAACTACATGAGTTAATCATCATCAAAACTAGAGAGGAAGGCCTCCGGGCCAACATAATCATGAACAGTACAAAAGATGTACATGAGCTACAAAAGAAAAACTCAAAAGACGAGCAGGGGGTCTGAAAGGATAGGGCACTGGACTCAACTGCTGATCCATGATGCTACTACTACGCAACTTTGATCACCAGAAAGTCTACCACGGTCCAAACTCCAATATCTGAACATGCAGGTCCAGGGGAGTCAGGACTCCCCAACAAGTGGTGTGGTGAATGCCAAGTGGCGTACAGGATCAAGCACCTGTGTATCAAGAAATCTGAATTAAAAGCATGCATTGAAAATTGTGTCGTGAGCATGCACACTCGAACATGAAAGAGGAATCAAGTGATGAGACGTACAGAAGCGACAAAACCAGTTGCACGGGCTCAGTAGACAAATTCAAGAGGTTGATACGTCGAAGGAATAATTCAAATAAGTAAACCCTCATCTATATATCATATATCTTGTGTCTCCATCGACTGAGTACGCACAACCTGAGTTACCCACAATAACAGCTAAAGAGAACAGTTTAAATCATTAGGAAGCAGTAATTATACGATAACTAAAGAATCTGTATAAAATCATGAATAAGCAAGTCAGGAAACTAGGCACAGTAATACAAGTATAATATCAGGCAAGAGACAGACTATATATAATATAGTAACAGCAGGAGATTAAAGGAGTAGTACACAGGTGGTAAAACCAGGAATATAAAATATAATAATAATAAAATTAAAAATTTGAATTAAAACCCGATGAAAGCAAATATGGCAAAATCAGTGGTACAACTCGGATTACGGTTTCATGAGATAAGTACATCGAAGGAGTAATCCAAATAAGAAAATCCTGATGTATATACTGTGTACCTTACGTCACCGTATCTTGAGTTCATATAACCTGAGTTGTCTCCTAACTAAGAAAATATCATAAAATCGATAAAGATGAAAATACCAAATACAAGCAAAACCAGATGTACAAGTTCAGTTACGATTTTATGAGACAAGTACGTTGAAGGAATAATCCAAAAAAGAAAACCCTCATCTATATACCTTATGCCTCACTTCACCGTAATCTGAGTGTATACAATTGGAATTGCAAAACAGCATGACAAATTATTGATTAGCATATTATTATTATTGTTACTACTCGTCTTACTCATATATCTAGGCATGTGCCCTAGTGTCCCAACACACATACATCCATATATGAGTAAGCTGAGTTTGTTATTAAAAACTGATGATGAGACCAATGGGTTATGTTTACAGTGGGTCCTGTACATACTCGGGACCACGACCAAGGGTGTTATGTTGCTGGCATATGAAACCACCTGCAAGGCTTACAGCAAGTGGGTCTTATATTATGTACATTCAGGAATAAAACAGGAGGTAGAGAGCCAGCGTTCCCCTCGGACACCTGGAGGCCCTTAAGTAGATCCAAAAGTTTTAATTGCATAACATATCTAATACAACATATTCACCAGTTGAAGTCTATTAGTTTTCCCTTACCCGATGTAAGTTGGCTATTTTATAGTTTATTATTATGTAATTATCATATTACGGGAATAGCAGGAGCAGGAAAGGTTCAGGAGTTATGAGTACATAAGTACTAGAAATACAGGTCATTGTGTATATAATACAGGATAGTAGGGCAGGATTGTTGAAATATGATAATCACAATGCAAGCACTATCAGGTGGCAGGTCATGAGTGATATCAAACATGTGTCAAGTGATAACAAGCAGGAGTCAGGTGATAGCATGCAGGAGTCAAGTGTCAAGTAATAGCATGGTGGATATCACTATCAACTATCTTATTACAGAAAAATAGTACCGATACTGGGGATCATAATAAATACAGAAAAATATTATATTTTTGAAAAACAATATAAGTACAAGTT
The DNA here is from genome assembly GCA_038442645.1 of Agave tequilana. Taxonomy (NCBI): domain Eukaryota; kingdom Viridiplantae; phylum Streptophyta; class Magnoliopsida; order Asparagales; family Asparagaceae; genus Agave; species Agave tequilana. Next base: position 37,209 of record JAVJIF010018868.1, on the reverse strand, counting down.
TCAAACTCTTCACAATCATCAAGAAAAGAATAATTATTGAATTATCAAGTAGACAAGTGGGCATGGAAGCAAGCGTATATCCAAGTGAAGTTAAGCAAGCTGGAGCGAAGCTAACGTACAACAATAGACGCCATAACACCCGACGTGGTTACCGCTCGAGACACGGCTAAACGCAAACGACGGAGCGAGCGTATGAATGTTGTACTACAGTGCATGATGAAGCTGCATTCACGGCGTAACAACGCTCGAATGGAGCCAGCGGTAAAGTGTTGAGCACTAGATCAGCCTACCAGGCATGGCTAAAAGAATTGATAGTCTGAACACACTTCTCTTTCGAGAAGTGGGCGAGAGCCCAAAGGCTAATAGGCCTAAAGGTAGAGTAGGTACATGCAGAAGTATCAGTATCACACACATGCATAAAACAGCTAGTAACTAGGCCATTAGTAGAGTAGTAAGGCTCAGAGGCTTGTAAGACAGGAATAAAGTAAGTGAGCAGACAAGCGCACAATCAGGTGGAGCTAAGCAAGCTGAGCGAAGCTAACACACAACGCTAAACGCTATCACGCTCGGCGTAGTTACTCCTCGCGGCGAAGCCACGATAACGTACAACAATCACTCACGGCGTAACTACACTCGGACAGAGTTAGCGATAGAGCGCTGAGTGCAAGGCTCGCCTACCAGGTGGAGCTGAAAGACCTGATGGTCTGAATGCACTCCCAGCTACTACGAAGTCCATAAGGGTGAAAGGCCAATTCCTATTGGGTAGCTCAGGAAGTGGGCTGACCCGGAGGCTGAGTAGGTACCTGCATAAGATGTTAGTACCACGCAAGCACACATATAAACATGATAATGACTAGACTACCGTAGAGCGGTAAAGCCTGAAAGTGTAGAGCCCGGAGGCTAAATGATCACGAAGGATCGAGATGCATGGTATTAAAGCAGAAATAAACACATCACAGGTAGTGTATATATACAGGAAGTAAACTACACTAATATAAGCATTCGTCACAGGTCTAATACATGTATAGTCCTAGGCACTCGGCCATATACATACACAGGTACACAATTCATATAAATACAGATACAATCCCAATTACAGAATAAAAAATAATTTGGTCCAATGAAGCGAGGAAACCCAATAAAAGGCGAGGACACTCGCCTAAAATATTCAAAAACACCGCAATTTTTGAAATTTTAAATATGTGTTCATGGGCCTAGGCGATACCCACCATCACAAGAGAGAGTTTTATTTGTAGAGAGAAAATAAAGAGAGATTAAGAGAGAAAGAAGAGAGAGTAGGAGAGAGAGGAGAGATAGAAAGAGAGAGAAGATGCAAAGAGAAAAATAGAGAGAGAAGAGAAAGCAGGGAGGGGACTAGCCAGCGGCAACCGGCCAGTGGTGACCGCCAGCGGCCTTGGCCGCCGGTGTCCACAACCAGAGGAGAGAAAGGGAGGAAGGAGAGAGAAACTAAAAGAGAGAGAGAGGAGAGAGAGAAGAAAGAGGGAGGAGAGAGAGAGAGAGAGAGAAATCTAAAGGAGGGGGAGAAAGAGAGTGCAGGAGAGAGAAAAAGGAAAGGGGAGAGTAGCTGGCCAGTTATCATCGGTGGCGATGCTGGCTGCCGGCAGTCACCATAGATGAAGAGAGAGTGAGGAAGGAAAAAGAGGAAAAGAAAAGAGAAAAAAAGAGAAAAAGAAAGAAAGAAGAGTAAGAAGAAGAGAGAGGGGTGGTTGACGATGGCTAGCCATCACTGGGTGACCGCCAGGGGGTGGTCAGCTGGGGATCTGACCCCTAGGGTGGCGAATTTGGGAGAGAAGAAGAAGGAGAGGGAGAAAATAAATAAAGAGAAAGGAAAAGAAGGAGAAAAGAGAAAGAAGGAGGAGAAGGAGCCCCGGGCTCACCGCAGCTGGGGGGAGGTCACTGATGCGGGGGTGATATAGCAGAAGGCAGTAGTGCTCTAGGCTGGGCATCGCAAGGGAGAAGGGGAGAGAGGGAGAGAAGGAGGAGAGAAGGAGGACATGAGGGGAGAAAGAAAAGAAAAATGGAATAGAAAGGGAAAGAGAAAAAGAAAGTGATGTAGAGTGATGGGAAAGGGACAGGCCCATGTGGGTGCACGCAAGTGATGGGGATGGGGAAAAGAAAAAGAAAAAATAAAAAGAAAAGAGGGGATAAAAGATTCCGAAATAATTAATATTATATTAATATAAAAAATATCAAATATTCCAAAAAAATTTGAAAAATATCTAGAGCTAGAAAACATCATCTTGAGGTACAACATGAAATCAATTTTCAGAAATAAAATCTCATTTTCAAATTAAAAATCTTTGAATCAAACGGTGATACTAGCCGACACTAAATCTGGCCGAGTTTCAATAAATTTAGAAAAACCTCCAAAAATGCACTAAACTAGAAAATGTGATTTTAAGAAATAATATGAAAGTGATTTTTAGAAATTCAACTTCGTTTGTAAATTAAAAATCTTAGAATCGACCAGCGATATCGGTTGACACCGATTTTGAAAAATTTGCAATTTAATTCGAATCAGAAAATAATGAAAAATCTAAAAATGAAAAATGATGTTTGAAACTAAAACTGGTCAAATTGACTACCAAAAAGACCAATCTGAGTAATACACTAGGATCAGGTCCCCGGTTCAGACTAGTGTTGACTCCGAGTCTATGAATCTAGATCCAATGCAAAACAATCACATAAATAATCATAAAATAAAAATAAATACGAAAAGTAAATCCAAAAATATGATCCAAAAATTTGAATACGTGTCTAAATACGTATTTTGAGAATAGGGTGTTATAAAGGGTAAAGAGAAAAAGGGTAAGAACCCAACGTCCAAAGGACCGCAAGTGAAAACAACTCCGATTTTGAACCCCCAAAGTCTTCATCTGAAGAGGAGGAAAGTTCAAGAAATTGGGATAATCACTTCAAAAGGATGAATGAACTTGAGAAACGCTTAGAAGCTATTGCTAATCGAAGCAACCTTCAAGAAGCGAAAATAATCCGGCCATATCCAGCCAAATGGGATATTGATCCTTATCCTTCCAAGTTCAAGGCACCGACCCTACACACCTTCCACGGTAAAGGGTCATCAAACTGGCATATATACTACTTTAAATCTCAAACCGAGAATATAGTATCGACTGATGCCATCATTGTTCATTTGTTTATTGGCACCCTCAAAGGGGTAGCCTTTGAATGATCCATGAAGCTTCCTGGACATGGGATGACCTCCAGAAGTTGTTTCTGACTCGTTTCTTTGAAGATAATATAAAATTTTAGTTCTGACTCTCCTTGCTACAAAATAGACACATTTTTTGAGGGAAACATCAGGAGGAGCTCATCCAACAGAGCATACTCAAATAGTACATCCTCATTCCTGAATTAGCGTCCGGACAACCAAACACTCAACCTTCTCGGGACAACACTTGATACCCAATGAAAGGCGATCGATTGACTATCTAAGTTTCAGACTGCAAGGGCATACTTCCTTCCAATCCTTATTCTATGTACTCTATATTTGAACAAAATATTATTTTATGCTCCGAACCATTACAGCATATCCATCCACGGCAGTACATCTATCCATTTATGTCCATCCATCCACATGTCCCGCTGATGTGATTTCATCCACTCGAAGGTGAACACAATACTACTTCATAGATAGGATTTTTCCCACCCTGAGTCAGTCTTCTACTGATGGGATTTTCTCACTTGGAGGACTGTGTCTATACGCTCTACAGATAGAATTTCCCCCACCGAGGCGTTAATGCGGACATGCTTACATGTTCTTCCTTGGCCATCCTACGAGAGTCGAAACCCTCCGCTGATGGGATTGCCCCTACTCGGAGTCCCCACTCTACTACAGGTATTTTTTCCTCTCAGAGCTCCCGTTTGATATTCTGCTAATGGGATTGCCCCATTCAGAGATGTTCGTGAAGCATCCTTGAGAAGATAATTGGACTTATGACCATACGAGAATGATATGTCGAGGGAATAATCCAAACAAAAAAAACCTCATAGATATACCTTGTTTCGTATATAGCCATAGTTCTGTTGGACCTGCAAAAATTGGTCTAAAGTGAGAAAAATCTCATCGACAGATTAGAGGCATTTTTCCCGAGTAGGGCCTCTACCCGGCGACGATCCGCTACCTCTAACATAAAAGTAAACCCATCAACAGAATTATCCTCTTGTGTGGGGGATATCCCATCAACAGGCCTGTCACCCGAGTGGGGACACATCCCAACATCAGAATATGGAAGGAACCCGACAGAGGAAAACTACAAGGGGTTCATCCGCCCGTAGGTTCAGATGAGGGGAGCCCTAGTGTCAGTGTTCTGAATGGGGCACATCCCATTAGTGGAATATCAGACGGGGGCTGTGAAAGGGAAAAATTCCTGCGCAGAGTGGGAACTCCGAGAGAGGGCACATCCCACTACGTAGGGTTTCAGCTCCCGCAGGACAATCGAGATAGGCCCATAGGCATGTCTACATTGACACTTTTGAGTGGGAGGAATGTAACTCCTATGGTATTGATAATGCAATTAAACTATAAATTAGCTACTAACAAGTTGGATTAGTAGTATTGTCCTATTTCAGGATAAGACTGTTATTGGAGGATGGATGGAATTAAGCAATCAATGCTATATACATATGAAAGATGGAAGGATTTATATAAAGCTCTACAAATTCATATTCAAGCTAACAAAGAGCTACTAGGAGCAAATTACATCTAACTCTACAAGATCAAGCTATTACAAGTCATATCAAGCTATCAAGAACATGAAGGAGCCAAAGGACTTTTGAGCTACAATTTCATATTAAATAGATAACAATATAAGTAATCAAATAGTGATTTTTATTATCAACATATTTGGCGCTAATAGGATGTTACAATTCAATTTTTGGGAAGAAATTCCATTCTACCACCTCATCCTACCATCATGTTCCCCTTCGACCAATTCTGTCCAGATTAGGTTGTTTGAGAACAGATTACCCAGTTTTTATTCTGTCTCTGGCTGTGCACTGATTTCTGTGTCAGCAGTTCATGGTCATCTAGCACCACTTGGGTGTACTTTATTTTCATATCTATTCACCTTTTGTTTCCCATATCTTGAGCTGATTTTATATTCAAATGAGTTGTACCTTGTTGCTTTTTGCATCTAGAAGTTTTTTAGGGATTTGACACTGTGCTGCAAAAATAGCTGTCAATAGCCTATTTTCTAAACCTATACTATCACACTCTCTTGGTTATTGCCCAGTAACCGTTGGGTATATAATTTTGGAGAGAATTAGCTCTCCTTCTCTTCATCTTACAGCTGCCCATTTTCTTTCATGTTAGAACTGCAGCAGGACATTTAATGCGCAGATCTGTTCACAGTATTGAAATCTTTTCTTGCAACTGCATTTAATGCTTTGTAACGGGCAAAAATTCTTACTTCTCTTCTCTCCAACGGGTGGATTAAAACTGTTGATTTTTTCTTGTTTATATACACCTTCATTATTACATAATCAAGAAAGCAAAAAAAGAAAGAGAGAACTCCACCAAAATTTCAGAAATGCAAATCTGAGCTCTTTTACCTTCATTCTTAAATTTTCAGATCTCCAGTAGTTGAGCCAATCATTCTTATTCAGGTTCTCATCTTCAGAAATGTTCTCAAGCATTCAATACTAGAGGATTTCATTACTTAATTCTATATTGATTGGAGAACCTCTACATTAACTTTTATACTCACTCTTGATTCTCAATGCTACTATTTTCAGATTCCTTGTGCCAATTTCTTGTTGATAATATTTAGCACTATATGATTGCATAGAGTCTCCAATTGTAACATCTATCTTGATTTGTTCATTAAGCTTATATTGGTTCTCTTTATTCTGTTTGAGAACAAACCTTATTGTCATCTTCATTGTTGTTTGCCTCAAAAAAAAGGCGGTGTGTAAAAACCAAGATTGGTAAGTATCTTGGTGGTTGTAAATTCAAGATCAGGTAATATCTTAGTGGTGTGTAAAATCTAAGATTGGTAAGTATCTTGGTGGTTGTAAATCCATGATCAGGTAGTATTTGGTAGTGTAAAAATTCAAGCTCAAGGAAGAGTCTTGGTGGTTGTAATTCTTGCTTCAAGGAGAAGTTTATAGTGGATTTATAAATCCTAAAGTGGAGATTCCTAGGTGGTGACTGTAGGGGAGTTTCCCGAACCACTCTAAAATTATTGTTTGATGCTTGTTGCTTATTCTTGTTGATCATCTGCTGAGTTATATTTACATTATACTATACTGCTATTTTTAGTTCTCTTTTGCTCTTACCACCAGACCAGACTGTGCTATCCTACCATCAGACTGTGTTATCTTACCAGCAGACTAGGTGATCCTATTAGTCTAAATTATTTTACTGTTTTATTATTATGTGTTAATTTTTAATTACCCTTGACCCTATTCACCTCCCTCTAGGGTCCAACAATTGGTATCAGAGTATTGGTACTCTTATTTTAAGCTTTACATCCTAGAGATTGATCCTATGGCTTCCACTAGCGATCTTATTCTACCCGAGGGGAGATCTAACAATAAACCTCCACTGTTTAATGGTTCTAATTATGCATATTAAAGCATACACGAGGATTCATATTCAGTCTATTGATTGAAAATTTTGGGACATGATTGAAAATAGTTACACCTCTCCTACCATAGAGGTTGATAATAAGAAGGTTCCTAAATCCTGGTCCGAATGGGATGAGAAGATTTTTCTTTTGCTAACTTAAATTCTAAAGCTATTAGTTATAATATAAATGGTTTGTCTTGCAATGAATTTCATAAAGTAATGAATATTACACGTTCTAAAGAAATGTGAAATTATCTTGAAGTCACTCATGAGGGGACTAATGAAATCAAGAATAGTAAAATAAATATACTTACTCAAGAATTTGAATCTATTCAATTGGCCTAACGAGTCTATTGATGAATTTCTTAATAGATTCAAAAGCATCACCAACAATCTCCAATCTCTTGAAAAAGTCATTACTTATTTTGAAATGAACAATAAAGTGTTGAGATCTCTGCCCATAGAATACAATAGTATCATCAATCCCATTGAGATATACAAGGATATCATCACTCTTCTTTTCCAAGAATTAATGGAGATTTTGAAGAATGCGGAGATCAAGGTGAATCTTCAAAAGAAGAGAGCAAGATGATGCCATGCAATTGAAAAAGAAAAGTATAGCTCTCAAGGGAACACGATATGAATCTTCAAGTGAAAAAAGTACAAATGAAAATGATGATCTTGGCTTTCTCATCGAAAGGGCCAACAAAATGATAAGAAAAAAATCAACAAAAGGAGGAGCTTTCAAAGACCAAATGGAAGAAAAGATGATATTGGATCTACAAATTGCTATGAATGCAATAAGCCCAGTCACATTAAGAAAGATTGTCCCAACTTGAATAAAAAAAGCTAAAGAGTTCTTCAAGAAGAAAAAAGCCTTGTATGTTGGATGGGACAAATCGGAACCAAGTGATTCCGAAAAATGAAGAAAAAGATAAAGCTAATTTGAGCATCTCAAATGGGAACGTATGGTTTATGGCGGACAACAAACAGGTAACACTTGATGACTATATTATTTCTGAAGAAATAGAAGATGCCTATATTAAGCTAGTTGGAGATTACAAAAAACTTTCAAAACATTTTACTACTTTGTAAAATGAACATGCATCTTGTCCATCTATGTATGAAAATATTTTGAGAGAGAAAAATAAATTGCATGTTAAAGTTTTAGAGTTAATGATTTAAAGATCCATTTGAAAAGATTTACTGATGTTGCTTTCACTTCTAGTGTTGTTCATATGCAGAATCAGACTAGTAGAACATGAACAGGTCCTGGTAGGATACCATCCTACCAATAACAGACTGTCAGGATGTCATCCTACCAATATAAATATCATGATTTTCATTATCATTCATATCACAATAATGTTTCAAATCTGAATGCACTTATTGTATGAAGAGAAGTCATGTTAGCACTTCATGTTTTATTAAGAAAAATTTTTATGCCATGATATATCTTAAATGGGTGCCAAAATAAGATACTAACATTCAAGGACCCAAAAGATATTGGGTACCTAAAAGCATATCTCAAAATTTTCTTCTAGGTATCCAACCAGTCTCAACGTAGAAGGAAATGATATCTTGATAGTGGTTGCTTAAGACATTGACTGGAGATCTAAATTTTTTTGCAACCCTATCAAGTTGTAAAGGTGACATGGTCACCTTTGGAGATGATGGTTAAGTTAAAATCATTGGCATCAGAACTATTGGTAAAAAAATCTTTTCCTATTGAGAATGTATTGCTTGTGGATGGTTTGAAAGCTAATCTTATTAGCATTAGTCAATTATGTAATAAAAGTGTGAATGTCATTTTTAGACCAAGTAAATGCATTATCATTGATTGTGAAGAAAATCTTTTATTTGATGCACTTAGAAATAAAAATGTCTATACTATTGATACTATTAATTTAACTAACCAAAATGTCAAGTGTTTAGCCGCTTTAGAAGATGATACTTGGTTATGGTACAAGATAATTGGACATGCTAATTTTGATCTTATATCAAGATTGTCCAACAAAGGGCTTGTATGAGGACTTCCCATATTGAAAAAGCCAAAGAGGTAACTTGTGATGAATGTAAAAAGAACAAGCAAGTGAAAAATTCTTTTTATTCATTAAGTGAAGTATCAACTTCTAAACCCTTACAACTTTTGCATATGAACTTATTTGGTCATATGAGCACTTCTAGTTTGAATGAAAAATATTATGTTTTTGCTACTGATGATGATTTTTCTTATTTTACATGGGTTTTATTTTTGAGTCATAAATGTGAAGCTTTCAATCTCTTTAAATATTTATGCAAAAGAGTGGAAAAGAAAATTGGCTTTTCTATTATCAAAATTCATAGTGATCGTGGAGGTGAATTTGAAAATGAGAATTTTATTGAGTTTTGTCTCGATCATGGCATTGCACACACTTTTTCAGCACCAAGAACACCACAACAAAATGATGTTAAGAGAAAATATATAACTTTACAAGAAATGACACGCACTATGTTAAACTCTTTTATTTTACTAAAATATTTTTAGGCGAAAGCGGTTAACACCGCTTGCTATGTTTTGAATCGTATTATTATTCGTCCTATTTTGAAAAAAAACTCCTTATGAACTTTTCCTTGGAAAACCCAAAATATATCTTATTTTAAAATTTTTGGATGTAAGTATTTTGTTCTTAATACTAAAGATAATTTGAGTAAATTCGATTCCAAGTCGGATGAAGGTATATTTCTTGGCTATTTCTCTACTGGCAAAGTTTATAGAGTGTTTAATAAACGCTCATTAAATATTGAGAAATCTACACATGTAAGTTTTAATGAGACTAACATTCATTTTTCAAAGATTATTGAAGATGCAGATATTTCAGGTTCTGGAGACCCTGGTAGAATCGATCCTATCAGTAGGAATTTTGATCCTACCAGTAGTGAACAAACTTATGATGAACAGAAATCTAAGACCTTAGAGCATATTGATACTCCAAATACATCTTATCTAGAGCTGCCTAAGTCTTGGAAGACCAATAAAGATCATCCAACTGACTTGATTATAGGTGATGTATCAAAATGGGTAAAAACTCATTCTCAAGCTCATTGTGAATGTTCTCATTTGATTTTTCTATCTCATATTAAGCCTAGAAATATTAATGAAGCTTTGATTGATGAGTTTTGATTTTTAGTCATGCAAGAAGAATTGAATAACTTTGATATAATGTTTGGAATCTTGTACCAAGACCCAAAAATTGTTCTGTCATTGGCACCAAATGAGTTTTTCGTAACAAGCTAGATGAGAGTGACATTGTTACTATAAATAAATCTAGACTTGTTGCCCAAGAATACAATCAAGAGGAGGGAATAGATTTTGATGAGACTTTTGCTCATATTGCTAGATTAGAAGCAATCCGTATGCTTCTAGCCTACACAAGTTTTAAAAACTTTCGATTATTTCAAATGGATGTCAAAAGTTCTTTCTTAACTGTTTTCTTGAATAAAGAAGTTTATGTTAAGCAACCTCCAGGTTTTGAAGATTGTAATTTTTTGAGTCATGTTTTCAAATTGAAAAAGGGTTTATATAGTTTAAACAAGCACCTCGTACTTGGTATGAAAGATTGTCAAAGTTTCTTATTAAAAATGATTTTTTCTAAAGGAAAGATTAATACTACTTTGTTTAGCAAATATGTTGACCAAGATATATTGTTAGTTCAAGTCTATGTTGTTATTTTTGGTGCTATTAACGAAGTTTTATGTGAAGATTTTTCTACCAAAATGTAACAAGAATTTGAAATGAGTCTCATGGGAGAACTCAATTTCTTTCTTAGATTGCAAATTAAACAAGGAAAGAATGGAACTTTCATCAACCAAAGAAAATACGCTCATGAACTTGTGAAGAAGTTTAAGTTAAAGAACTCAAAGGAGATGGCTACTCTAGTGAGTACTTCAACCAAACAGACAAGGATGCAAATGGTAAGAATGTAGATGAGAAACTTTATAGAGATATGATTGGTAGTCTATTTTATCTAACTGCTAGTAGACCTGATATAATATTTAGTAATTGTTTGTGTGCGCGCTCTCAAGTTTCACTTAAGGAATCACATTTACATGTTGTAGAAAAAATTATTAGATATGTTAAAGATACTTTAGACTTTTTTTATTTTATCATAAGTATACTAGTTTTGATCTATTAAGATATAGTGATGCAGATTTTGCCTGAAGTAAAACTAATAGAAAGAGCACAAGAGAAACGTGTCAATTTCTTTACCATTCCCTTGTATCTCGGTTTAGTAAGAAACAAAATTATATTGCACTTTCTACTATAGAGGCAGAGTATATTGCTGCCTTATTATGTTGTGCACAAAGTTTATGTAAGAGGCAAACTTTGCAACACAATGGTATTCAATTTGATACAACTAGTATAATATGTGATAATACTACTGTAATTAACTTATCTAAAATTCTATTTTGCATTCTCGCACTAAGCACATGTAGGTTCACCTAGAGGGGGGGTGAATAGGTGATGGCTAATCTAATGGTCACTTAATGCCAAATGATGCAAATAATGCGGAAGCTAAAAGCAATTATGACCAAATAAAATCTTTTACACTAAACACCACGTATAACCAAAGAGTGTTGCCGAATTCCCCTTGAAGGGCTCTGGACAAACTCCTCTAGATTCCCCTTGAATGGGTTGAGGTGTCGCGTTGGCTCTCTTGGTTAAATACAAGTGTTAGCAAACAACCCAAGCATGTATATATCACTTAAGCACAATGAATATATCAAGCATATAAAGATAGACAATAAAGCATGCAAGATATAACAAGAGACAAAGAGAGAGAGAGAGCAATCGCAAACACAAAGGGTTTGTTTCGAGGTTCGAGCACACTTGCTCTACATCCCCGCCTTCGACACACAAAGGATTTCCACTATGCAAGATCCCAATGGATCTCTACTCGGTGCCACAACACCTACAAGCCCTCGGACTCCCTAGTCCCGTACACACGCAAGCTCACTAGCTCGCCGAGGCCGCACCTCAAACCAACCGAGTCCGCACCCGAACTCAAAACAACCACGAGCACACTTGCCCGTCTCCTCAAAGAACAAAAAAAGATCTCTTGGTGATCTAAACACTTTGATCACCAATAAAAGCTCTCACTACAACACTCCTATAAGATGAATAGCAATGGATAGCTCAAGTGTTTGTGTGAGAAAATAAGGAAAGAATCTTTGGTGAAAAACTCAAGAAAATCTCTTTTACACTCTTGATAAACTCTCCTTTTAAGTGGAAGTATTGGCTCTAATTTTGTGGAGAAAAACCTCTGGAATGAATGGGAAAAACTGGCTCTAAGAGTCTCCAAAATCTTGGCTTAAAACAATGACCAAACCCCCAAATTTATAGGCCAGAAAAATATAGCCGTTGAGGTCTGTCAGACCTGCCGGTCGACCGGGTCGGTCGACCGCCAACGGTCAGAAATCAGACCGTTGGAGCCACGGTCGACCGCCCGGGTCGACCGAGCCACTGGAGCAGAGAGTCAAACTCTCTGTCGGTCGACCCGTAAGGTCGGCCGAACTTTCCAGAGAGCTCTGCTCTCTGGAGCGGTCGAGTGCACAAAGGCATGCACATCTGTGCACGTCGGTCGACCGAGCCGGTCGACCGACTTCAGGATTAGTCGATTATAAAGGTAGGCAAGTCGACTAGCTGAAGCCTGAAAACAGTTTTCTGGGATTAAAAAGTTAGTCTTTTTGGCTCAAATAAAATCCTATAAAATACTTAAAAATCTACAAAAATAGTTTAACCAATATACTTTGATAATCAAACATGCTTGCACAAAATCAAGGCATGCTATAAAAAATTGGAATATTTTTGTAATATGGAAATATTTGGCTCATGATAAAAACTGTATTTTCCAAAACAATGTTTTTCCAAAAACATGTTTTTCCAAATCTTCATCAAATACAAAAACAAGATATACTTTTAAGGCATAGTGTGTATGGATATGATCCACTACACAATCATAATGAAATATCTATGTTTTTGACATAAAGCTCTAAACTTGGTTTTGGTTAAAAGATAAGTATATGAGAAATACCAAAAACTAAAATAATATTATGTCACAAAGAAAAAATCTTTTCTAAACTAAAAATCTTTTATGAAAACAATTTTATCAAGAGTGTGTGTGTATATGTACTTGAGCAATTCACCACTATTCTATCCTTTACATTTTACTCTAAAACAAAAATAAAATCTTATACCTAGACACAAGTCTTCATCTTCTTGAAGTCTTCACTTGAAGGCTTCTCATCTTCTTGACTTGGTCCAAGCTTGATCCAAAAGCTCCTTGGATCACACCGTGCTAGCTCCAAATCTTGACATTTTATCCTTTGTTGAGTTATGCACCTACTAAGATCTTGATAATAAATCTGTCACTAATTAAAGACAAGATCATTAGTAAACAAAACTTCATGAGTTGATCATCATCAAAACTAGGGTGATAGGCCTTTGGGCCAACAATCTCCCCCTTTTTGATGATGACAAAACACATGAAGTTATATATGCATGGATTAAAGTAAAGCTTCAAAGAAGCTCCCCCTTAACTCATGCATACCAAATAAATAATAATATATGACAATGAAACTCATAAATATGTATGCAAGTATGGAGATAAAACATGCAACAAGCATAAATCAAAATCTTTTTCTCCTATTTGCAATACAAAAATATATATGCATAAACATAAATTTTATTCAACCATGCATATAAACCCAAAATCTTTCTCCCCCTTTTTGTCAATCATCAACAAAGGGTTCAAAGTAAAATCAAATCAAACAAATTTTTCTCCCCTTTTTTGTCAAAAACAAAAAGATCAAGAAGGGGTTAAACAAATCAATCAATAAAGATTTATATGCGATATACATTCATGAAGAGGAAGACGCTAAGTTAGCTTCCCTACACATATACATTACATGAAAGAGGGATGACAAGCCGTAATTCACATAACGCATATTATGTAATGCATAAGAGGAGATGTGAAGCTCCCCCTACACACGTATATCATATAAAGAAGAGTTGTCAAGCTCCTCAATTTATAATATACTCAACATGAATCTATATGTAGAAGAGATGTTAAGCTCTTCTTGCATATAGGAAATATAGATCAAAACATTTTATTTTTTTATTTTTTTAATTTTTTTTTATTTTTCTTAAAAAAATTTTAAAGGTATTAGAGCTTTTGTAAAACAAACAAATTTTTAAGATACCAAATTGAAAATAGTCATTATTGTAAAACATATTGATACCAATTGAAATTTAACAAATATGAAGTTGAAGCATTTTGATATCAATGGTAAACATAATGATCCAAAAAAAAAAAATTATTTTTCATCAAAAACTTTGTGCTTTTAAAAGTGTGAACCAAATGAAAGTTAAGCACATGAAAATCATATATATGTATGAGAAATGAGTATACCAAGTGAAATTGATACATACATATATAAGAAAACAAAATATGAGTATATACAAAAATTATCAATTTAGATACCAATTGAAAGAATCCAATGATACCAATTTACATAACGATAAGATCAAGTGTATAACTCATAACCTACCATCCTTCATATGCTCAAGATAGAAGATTTTCAATGAAGCATACAAGGCATAATCGCTCATCCATCCTCCCATTGAAGGTAGGGGTTTTCAAAAATAGATTTGAAAAATAAGCTTTGTTTGAAAAACTCTACCAAATGAAGAACAATTAACTAGTTAAAATAATTTTTGAAAAACTAGTTAAAGATCCTTCAAAAACATGAAATCAAAGCATATGTATTTCATGAATCATACTAAATACATAAAAGTTCAAGCACTCATAGTCCATAAGGCTCAAAATTATCTTGAAAAGTAAAAGATGAGTGTTCAAAGGTTATGTAAATAGCATTTTCATGAAAATAGACATTGAAACTCAAAAAGATCATAAGTCACATTTTAACAAAACAAAACATGAGAAATTATTTTTCATTAAAACAAAGCACACTTCTAGGTATATGTATGATTTATCCAATTCTAACAATACACATACATATCCCAAACATAAAGAGTCTATCAAATGTATTTGCATGAAGGCAAGAAACTCACGGGTATACATGTATATTTATTAGATTTGAATTAAAAATACATATACATGAAGTAAATCATGAAAATTGGCAAAACATGTATAAAAGAGAATCATCAAAACTAGTCTATACATATGCATATAGTGGATACAAATGAGCATGAAGTGCAAACATATATAAAGCAAATGTAACTCACTATTTGTACATGTATACATGCAAGTTTTGACAAATACTACATCTAAACAAGATTTTACCACATGAAGCACAAAACTTAAAATATGAACATGCTATATGATTTCACAAATGAATAAGCATGTACATAAATAAAATAGGAGTTTAGAGATTGTTACCAACTCCAAAGCTCCAATCATGGTGGTTGTCCCACCAAAATCTCCTTGATAGCGATGCATCAATAAGTGTGTCCATCATATCCATTTGCATCCACTACCAAGGTACCAAATCTCTCACGTCTTGAGAGAGCCCTCACCTACATCAAAAGCAAATGGTGGGGGTTTTGGTACCCATATTTTCTTGGGTCCTTTGGGGTTAGTCTTGTTGTAAGGCACCCAAAAATTCTTATTCTTAGCAAAATTAAAATGATCTAATCTATCATAACAATATTTTGCTAAATGGCTTTTGCGACCACAATGTGTACATTTGTACACCTTAGGATGCTTATGTGTATGTGTATGATCGTGGCGTGCAACATAAGCATATGCATGATGATGTGCATGAACATGTGGAGCTTGTTTCTTTGAAAACAAGGACTCCAATCTACTATGGTTAAATGCACAAGAGTTCAAAGTTGAACTCAAACAATCCATTTTATTTTTCAAAACTTTTATCTCATTTGTGGTGGCATGTAAAGCATGGTGAGATATAGAATCATTTTTCTTTTTCTTTTGAAAATATTTTCTTTTTCTTTTTCAATAAATTTTCTTTTTAAGGAGTTATTTTCTTGCAAAATAATTTCCTTTTGTTTTCCCACCAAAATAATTTCATTTTTCAATCTTGTGTTTCCTTCACAAAGATCATTCAATTTAGACATGAGGGAAACATTCTCATTTTTCAAAACATTATTTTCTTTTTCTAAGCATGCAATATTATTTCTAAATGAATCATATTCTATATGCATGCAATCAAATTTCTTTTTCAAATTTTTATTTTCCTTTTTAATCATGTCATATTTTTCAAGCAATAATTGACAAAAAGTGGTAAGCTCATCATATGACATGTCTTCATCATCTAACTCAGACTCGGTGTTTACCTCAAGGGGGTTATCCCTTGGACCATGTAGCACACATTGGAAGGGTCACTTCCAACATCCGAGTCGCTCCCCGCATAGTATTGATCATTTTCGCCAAGGGAGATCAAAGTGTTCCAAACTATAAAAGCCAAATCAAGATTAGCAACCCTAGATAAATAATCATCATTTAGGGTAGATCTTAAAGCATGTAGGGCTTTTGCATTAGCCTCAATATTCTTACCATTTAAACAATATGCATTATTAGTTGTGGCAAGATAAACATGAATACCTAAGGCTTTGAGGTACAAGGACATCTTCACCTTCCATATATGAATGTTAACAATGTCAAACATGGGTGGTGACATGAAGTCCATGGTGTGTGCACAAAAATATTGTGATTAGCCTAAAAATTAGGATCTTTTACACTAGGTTGTTAGACCAAATCAGAGTACCAAGCTCTGATACCAATTGTAGGTTCACCTAGAGGGGGGTGAATAGGTGATGGCTAATCTAATGGTCACTTAATGCCAAATGATGCAAATAATGCGGAAGCTAAAAGCAATTATGACCTAATAAAATCTTTTACACTAAACACCACGTATAACCAAAGAGTGTTGCCGAATTCCCCGTGAAGGGCTCTGGACAAACTCCTCTAGATTCCCCTTGAATGGGTTGAGGTGCCACGTTGGCTCTCTTGGTTAAATACAAGTGTTAGCAAACAACCCAAGCATGTATATATCACTTAAGCACAATGAATATATCAAGCATATAAAGATAGACAATAAAGCATGCAAGATATAACAAGAGACAAAGAGAGAGAGAGAGAGAGAGAGCAATCGCAAACACAAAGGGTTTGTTTCGAGGTTCGAGCACACTTGCTCTACATCCCCGCCTTCGACACACGAAGGATTTCCACTATGCAAGATCCCAATGGATCTCTCCTCGGTGCCGCAACACCTACAAGCCCTCGGACTCCCTAGTCCCGTACACACGCAAGCTCACTAGCTCGCCGAGGCCGCACCTCAAACCAACCGAGTCCGCACCCGAACTCAAAACAACCACGAGCACACTTGCCCGTCTCCTCAAAGAACAAAAAAAGATCTCTTGGTGATCTAAACACTTTGATCACCAATAAAAGCTCTCACTACAACACTCCTATAAGATGAATAGCAATGGATAGCTCAAGTGTTTGTGTGAGAAAACAAAGAAAGAATCTTTGATGAAAAACTCAAGAAAATCTCTTTTACACTCTTGATAAACTCTCCTTTTAATTAGAAGTATTGGCTCTAATTTTGTGGAGAAAAACCTCTGGAATGAATGGGAAAAACTGGCTCTAAGAGTCTCCAAAATCTTGGCTTAAAATAATGACCAAACCCCCAAATTTATAGGCCAGAAAAATATAGCCGTTGGGGCCTGTCAGACCTGCCGGTCGACCGGGTCGGTCGACCGCCAACGGTCAGAAATCAGACCTTTGGAGCCACGTCGACCGCCCGGGTCGACCGAGCCACTGGAGCAGAGAGTCGAACTCTCTGTCGGTCGACCCGTACGATCGGCCGAACTTTCCAGAGAGCTCTGCTCTCTGGAGCGGTCGAGTGCACAAAGGCGTGCACATCTGTGCACGTCGGTCGACCGAGCCGGTCGACTGACTTCAGGATTAGTCGACTATAAAGGTAGGCAAGTCGACTAGCTGAAGCCTGAAAACAGTTTTCTGGGATTAAAAAGTTAGTCTTTTTGGCTCAAATAAAATCCCATAAAATACTTAAAAATCTACAAAAATAGTTTAACCAATATACTTTGATAATCAAACATGTTTGCACAAAATCAAGGCATGTTATAAAAGATTGGACTATTTTTGTAATATAGAAATATTTGGCTCATGATAAAAACTGTATTTTCCAAAACAATACTTTTCCAAAAACATGTTTTTCCAAATCTTCATCAAATACAAAAACAAGATATACTTTTAAGGCATAGTGTGTATGGATATGATCCACTACACAATCATAATGAAATATCTATGTTTTTGACATAAAGCTCTAAACTTGGTTTTGGTTAAAAGATAAGTATATGAGAAATACCAAAAACCAAAATAATATTATGTCACAAAGAAAAAATCTTTTCTAAACTAAAAATCTTTTATGAAAATAATTTTATCAAGAGTGTGTGTGTATATGTACTTGAGCAATCCACCACTATTCTATCCTTTACATTTTACTCTAAAACAAAAACAAAATCTTATACCTAGACACAAGTCTTCATCTTCTTGAAGTCTTCACTTGAAGGCTTCTCATCTTCTTGACTTGGTCCAAGCTTGATCCAAAAGCTCCTTGGATCACACCGTGCTAGCTCCAAATCTTGACATTTTATCCTTTGTTGAGCTATGCACCTACTAAGATCTTGATAATAAATCTGTCACTAATTAAACACAAGATCATTAGTAAACATAACTTCATGAGTTGATCATCATCAAAACTAGGGTGATAGGCCTTTGGGCCAACAGCACATAGATGTGAGACATCACTTTTTAAAAGATCATGCTGAATGTGAAAATATCATATTAGAATTTATTGACATCCACTATCAACTTGCTGATATTTTTACTAAACCCTTGCCTGTGGGATAATTTTGCAATATTCGCAGAAATTTGGGCATTTGCATAAGAGAATAATTCTTATTGCTAACTTCTTTTTAAGTTATTATGATTTCAGTATTCTACCAGCGGATCCTACAACTGGAGTACATTATATCTTTGCTACATATTTTTTGACTTAATCCTTTTCTTAGTCAAAAGCTGCTGTGGACCACATTCACTCTCTCATATTATTTCGTCCATCACCCTTCATAAACCTCCCATGTGGTTACTTCCTTTGCCTAAGAAAAACCTAATTATCCATCATTTCATCTTCTGATATCCCCAAATCCTTCTTCTCTACCATGTCTGGGCCTCGCCCAATCCGATTTGGTCTCAACGAAGAGAATATGCATCTCTTCATCATAGTTATCAACTGGAAGAAGAACAAGGCAACTGTTATCTCTAAGTTCTTGCCATCATACACCTGTTCTCTTGAGGATCACCATGAAAAGCATAGTGCAAAGAAGAAATTTAAGGAAGGTAGTGTGAAAAATCTCACTAAGGAAGAACAGATCTACCTAATTTGTGATGATTTTAAGGGATTTTACAATGAATTCTACAATGGTCCATGTATCATTGAAGGTATGTGGATTTCACCTCTATTTTATATTACCTTCTAGGTGAGTACTTTGATTTTATTCATCTCAAGAAGCTTGTCAGTGAAAGAATTCTATTTATACAAATCTGGTGCTATGTCTATGCTAATCTTCGGATCAGGATGAGTCCTCTTACTCTCTACTCTCTAGTCAGAGGGACCATGATTACTCCAGGTTAAACCCTAATGGAAGCCATTTTGGGTATTTCTACCACTGGCCCTCAGATTTTTTGTGAGGACTTTGCAACACTCAACTAGAATAGTTCTGAAGCAATCTCCTTACTGTTTGGGTAAGAGTTGATAAAATTACTAGTTTTAAGAGTTCATTTTCTATCAAATGTCTGACTCTCACGGCACATGTGCTGGCAAAAATAGCACAGTTCAATTTTCTGCCTCAAGGAGGACACTTTCACACTATCAAGATAGATTGTTTGCTATTTTTTATGCTATGCTTACTCTAATTGAGTTCAATTTGCCAAAGTTCTTTTTGAATTCCATGATTATGCCTTGTGAACAGCTTGCTTTTCCTTATTTATTAAATAAAGTGTTCACTTTCTATGGCATTGATCTTGAGAATGAAACTCCTTACTTGGGAAAAGAAAGTTTTGGGTGAACCACCATCAACAGGATGTTTCCTCCAAGACACAACTTTAACAAGATTATGAATAGTGAGTCTGAATCTGAGGAGAATGCTAGATTGAAGAGTAGTAACCATGGGAAACTACCTGGTGGAAAAAGGAAGAAAGACGATTTAGAGGGAGAGGAAGCTGTTGATGTAACGTCATATTCTAAAGCAGAATCTGGTGGAAAAACCAGTCAGCAATAGTACACTGGAATTATGAAGGAAGTTACACAATTGAAGAATAACTTCAGAAAACTGCAAAAGCCTGTACAAAGTGACTTATCTGAAATCAAGGAAAATCTCAGGTTATTATGTTAGAAATTGGGTCACAAGTACTTCACAAAGGTAAGTTATCCTGGTACTAGTGAGAAAATTTCTTCTGCTAATGATTCCTCTAACTCTGATGATGGAACTTTTGTTTCACGTAAGGCACAAGAGAATACCGTAGGTAAGGGCAAGAGGCCTTGGACTCGCTCCTCTGCTAAGAAGACTTTCATTGTTTTTTGATCAGTCATACTCTCGACTTTTCATGTTGGTCTCTAATAACTAACTAATACTTATGTTTTACTTTACCTATTACTATGCTTACTGCTATCATGCTACATATTCTCATACTTATTGTCTACATAATCATAGCTCCATGCTTGTTGTTTTCATATGACATGCTACTCTATTCCGCCATCCATGTTTTCCTTTTTTATTTTTGCTGATGTTGAAGGGGGAGAAATATGTTGATTGGTGTCGATTGTTCATTGGGATCCATGTAGTTATGATACATGTGTACATGTCTAAACGAATAAAATTTGCTTATATCATAGTCACAAACATGCACATATATATGGAAACATGCTCATGTTAAACACATTGATATGTTCAGACACTACATTGCTGATAAGTTCAGATATATTGTGTGAGTTATCAAGTGTTGCTTACCAACAAATGTGCGTGTTATATTTGAGGATTGATTGCATACACAAACTTGTATATTTAAGTTTGTGAAATTTTTGTTTCATGGATTGAATTTAACAGGGGGAGATTTGCTCTCAAACGACTTTTGGCACATTGGCAGGTAAATAGGAGAGCTTCAAAGGTAGTAATAAACTTTTTCCTATTTACAGTGATATTATCTTTCCAATCAAATTTATAAGTTTCATCATCAAAAAGGGAGAGATTGTAACTCTTATGGTTTTGATGATGTAATTAACCAATAAATTTAGTTACTAACAAGTTGGATTAATAGTGTTGTCCTATTTCAGGATAAAACTATTGTTGGAAGATGGATGGAATTGAGCAATCAATGCTATATACATATGAAGGATGGAAGGATTTATATAAAGCTCCAAAAATTTCATATTCAAGCTAATAAAGAGCTATTAGGAGCAAATTACATCTAGCTCCACAAGATCAAGTCATTACAAGTCATATCAAGCTATTAAGAGCATGAAGGAGCCAAAGGACTTTTGAGCTACAATTTCATACAAAAAAGATACAATATAAATAATCAAATAGTGATTTTTATTATCAACATATTTGGCACTAGTAGGATGTTATAATTCAATTTCTGGGAAGAAATTTTATTCTACCACCTCATCCTACCACCTGTTCCCCTTCTACAAGTTTTGTCCAGGACAACTGTCTGAGAACAGATTGCCCAATTTTTCTTTTGTCTCCACCTGTGCACTATTTTCTGTGTCAGTAGGTCATGGTCATATAGCATCACTTGGGATGTACTTTATTTTTGTATCTATTCACCTTTTGTTCCCCATATCTTGAGCTGACTCTTGCATTCAAGTGGGTTGTACCCTGTTGCTTTTTACAGCCAGCAGTTTTTCAGTAAATTAATACTGTGCTGCAAAAATAGCTGTCAATAGCCTCTTTTCTAAAACCTATACTGTCACACTCTCTTAGTTATTGCACAGTAATCATTGGGTATATAATTTTGGAGAGAATTAGCTTTCCTTCTCTTCATCTTATAGCTACACATTCTTCTTTCATGTTAGAACTGCAGCAGGATATTTAATACTCTGATCTGTTCATAGCATTGAAATCTTTTCCTGCAACTGCATTTAATACTTTGTAACGGGTAAAATTTTTTACTTCTCTTCTCTCCAACGGGTGGATTAAAACTGTTGATTTCTTATTGTTTATATACACATTCATCCATTCATTACATAATCAAGAAAGCAAAAAATGAAACAGAGAACTCCACCAGAATTTTCAGAAAAGTAAAATTTGAGCTCTTCTACCTTCAGTTTTAATTTTCAGATCTCCAGTAGTTGAGCCAATCATTCCTATTCAAGTTCTCATCTTCAGAAATATTCTCAAGCATTCAATACAAGAGGATTTTATTACTTCATTCTCTATTGATTTGAGAATTGTAAGTCACCTAGAGGGGGGTGAATAGGTGATAAGCTAATCTAATGGTCAATAATGCGGAATTAAAAACTAATATGATGCAAACTAAACTTCTTAAACTAAACACCACGTATAACACAAGAGTGTAACCGAATTTCCCGTGAAGGGCTCTGGACTAACTCCTCAAGATTCCTCTAGATAAGAGTTGAGGTGCCGCGTTGGCTCTCTTGGTTAAATACAAGTGTTAGCAAACACACCCCAAGCATATAACAATAAAGCACACAAAGTATATCAAGCATATAAAGATAAACACAATATAAGCATGCAAGATATAAACAAGTAAGAGATAGAGAGAGAGCAATCGCAAACATGGGAGATTTGTTTCGAGGTTCGAGCACACTTGCTCTACATCCCCGCCTTCAACACTATGAAGGATTTTCACTAAAATCGATCCCACCGGATTACTTGGTGTCGCAACACCTACAAGCTCTTGGACTCCCTAATCCCTTCACTCGTTCCCGCAAGAACACACCGCAAGCTCACTAGCTCGCCGAGGCCGCACGTCAAACACCGAGTTCACACACGAACTCGAAACACCGCGATCACACGCGTCCGCTTCCTCAAAGCAAAGAAAGAAGTCTTTGGTGATCATAACACTTTGATCACCTAAAAACAATCTCACAAGAACACTCCTATAGGATGAATATGTCAATGGGTTGCTCAAGTGTTTGTGAGAAAAATAAGGATGGAAGTGGTGGAGGAAAACTCAAGAAAATCACTTTTAAAACACTCTTAATAAACTCCCCTTTTGATTGAAAATATTTGCTCTCAAATAAGTGGAGAAAACTTCTTAATGGAGTTGGAAAAACTAGCTCAAAAACTCTCCAAAATCTTGTAGAAAACAGCCCCCAAATGCCCCAATTTATAGAGCTAGAAAAACTAGCCGTTGGAGCCAGGTTGGCCTGTCGGTCGATCGCCCGGTCGACCGGCCAACGGTCAGAATTCTGACCGTTGAGCCAGCGGTCGACCGGTCGGTCGATCGTGGCACTGGAACAGAGAGCAGAGCTCTCTGCCGGTCGACCAGCCCGGTCGACCGGGGCTTTCCAGAGAGTAGAAGCTCTCTGCGGTCGACCGGGGCGGTCGACCGGCCCTCCAGCAATCCTGGCGTGCACATTCTGTGCACGTCGGTCGACCGACCCGGTCGACCGACTTCAAGCTCGGTCGACCGGTCCGGTCGACCGACAGAAGCCAGGTTAGAACAGTTAAGGGATTAAAAAGTTATCTTTTTGGCTAAAATAAAATCCCATAAAATCATAAAAAATCTACAAAAATAGGTTCAATATTATACTTTGATAAACAAACATGTTTGAGTAAAATCAAGACATGTTACAAACAATTTGAACTATTTTTGTAACTTAGAAAATTTGGCTCAAAACAAAAACTGTATTTTTCCAAATTGGTTTTTCCATAAAACTTATTTTTCCAAAACTTTTCCAAATACAAAAACAAGATATTTTAAACACTTTTAAAGCTTAGAGTGTATGGATATGATCCACTACACATACATGGTGAAATATCTATGTTTTTGATATTTAAGCTCTAAATTTAGTTTTGGTTAAAACATATAAACTTTGAATTCCAAAAACCAAACCGGTATTTTTCTAAAAGAAAACTCTTTTGTATTTTTCGAAAATAAAAATTCTTTATGAAAACTCATCTAAATCAAGAGTGTGTGTGTGTAAGATATACTTGAGCAATCCACCAACTATTCTATCCTTTACATTTTATTCTAAAACAAAATCTTATAAAAACAAACCTAGACACAAGTCTTCATCTTGAACTCTTCACTTGAAGTCTTCTCATCTTCTTGACTTGGTCCAAACATGATCCATAGAGTTTAGACTCCTCTTGAGTACTTGATGTGGTCTTGATGTACAAGCTCTTGAATCAAATCGTGCTAGCTCCAAAACTTGACTTTAAATCCTTTGTTGAAGCTACGCACCTACTAAGATCTTGATCACAAATCTGAAACTAAATAAACACAAGATCATTAGTACTATAACTACATGAGTTGATCATCATCAAAACTAGAGTGATGGGCCTTTGGGCCAACAATCTCCCCCTTTTTGATGATGACAAAACTCATGAAGTTATATATGCAAGGATTAAAGTAAAGCTTCAAAGAAGTTCCCACTTAACTCATGCATAACAATAACAAATAAATATGCAATGAAACACATAACATGTATGCAAATATAAGAAGATAAACATGCCAAACAAGCATAAAACTCATCAAATTCTTTTTCTCCTATTTGCAAAATAACAAACATATATGCATAAACATAAATACTTCTCCCCTTTATGAATAAAGTAAGGAAAACATGCATATATAGCAAATACTTCTCCCCCTTTTTTGTCAATCATCAACAAAGGGGTTAGAGTAAAAACAAATCAATAAAAGATATATGCGATATATATTCATGAAGAAGAAGACGCTAAGTTAACTTCCCTACATATATGCATTACATGAAGAAGGGATGACAAGCCCTAACTCACATAACGCATAATATGTAATGCATAAGAGGAGATGTGAAGCTCCCCCTACACACGTGTACCACATAAAGAAGAGTTGTCAAGCTCCTCAATATAAGATACACTCAACATGAATCTATATGTAGAAGAGATGTTAAGCTCCCCTTGCATATAGGCAATTCACATCAAAACATTTTTAATTTTTCTTATTCAAACAAATTTTGAATTTTTCTTAATAAACAAATTTTGAGATATCTTAGTAAATCAAATTTTAAGATATCATATAAACAAAATTTTTAAAGGTACCACTTGTAATCAAATTTTAAGATACCAAATGTAAGTAATCAATACCAATTGTAAATAATCATTACAAATTTTGAGTAGAATCATATTGATACCAGTTGAAAATTATTACATATTTTTTATATCAATAAAACTACCAATTTTAAAAATAATACATAAGCTTATTAAAATAATCAATTGAGATACCAATTGAAAATAAGGATTTAATTAAGCTTAGCATAAACATACTTTGTGCTTTAAATATGTAAATTGATTTTAATCAAGCACAAATAACTCATATATATGTATGAAAATGAAATATCAATAGAAATTGATATTATTTAAAATGAAGCATACATATATAGGAAACAAAATATGAGTATATACAAAATGAAAATACCAATTGAGATCAAGTATATAACTCATAACCTACCACCCTTTTATGCTCAAGATAAAGAATTTTTCAATAAAACTTACAAGCATACTCGCCCATCCGTCCACCCATAACGGAGTTGGAGGGGTTTTCAAAATGAAGAACAATAACTAGTTAAAAGTAATTTTTGAAGCACTAGTTAAAGATCCTTCAAACATGAAATCAAATCATATGTTTTTCATGAATCATACCAAATACACAAGAGTTGACACTCAAAATCGATAAGGCTCAAAAAGATGTTCATGAAATAAGGTTATGACAAAACAAATGAAGTGTGAGTGTTCAAAAATCATGTAAATAGCATTTTCATGAAAATAATCAATAAAGCTCAAACAAATATCATTTTATTAATCAAAACAAAATGAAAATACATTTTTCATTTAAACATAACTTCTAGGTATATGATTGATTTATCCAAAACTAACAATATGCATACATATCCTAAACATAAAAAAAAAATCTATGATATGATTTGCATGAAAGACAAGAGTCTCAAGAGACATACGTGTATATTCATTAGATTTGAATACAAACTACATATACATGAAGTAAAAAACATGAAAATAGGCAAAACAAGTGTAAATGAGAAAATCATCAAACTAGGCTATACATGTGCATATAATGAGTACAAATGAATAATGAAGTGCAAACATATATGAATCAATTTGTTGCTCACTACTTGTACAAGTATACATCTAAGTTTTGATAAAAACTACATTTAAACTAGTATTTACCACATGAAGCACAAACATGAACATGCTAAAGAAATCATCAATGAAAAGCATGTAAACTAAAGTAGGAGTTTAGAGATAGTTACCAACACGTGAACTATACTTCAAATCTCCAAACATGGTGGTTGTCCCACCAAACCTCTTGATAGCGGTGCATCAAATATTGTCCATCAAGTCCATGTGCAACCACCACCAGGCACCAAATCTCTCACGTCTTGTGAGAGCCCACACCTACATCAAAAACATAAGGTGGAAATTTTGGTACCCATTTTCTTTTGGGTCCTTGAGGGTTAGCTTTGTAAGAAATCCAAAAATTTTTCTTATTAGCAAAATTTAAAGCATTTATCTTATCAAAACAAAACTTTGCTAAATGGCCTTTGCGGCCACAATGTGTATATTTGTACACCTTAGGATGCATATGAGTATGTGTGTGATCATGACGTGCAAATAGTGAATATGCATGAGGGTGATGTGCTGAACATGTGGAGTTTGTTTCTTTGAAAAAAGGTCTCCAATCTAGAATGATTAAAAGCACATTTGCTCAAAGTTGAGCTCAAACAATTTATTTTTATTTTTTAAAAACTTTATCTCATTAGTGGTGGCATGTATAGCATGATGAGAATGAGAATCATTTTTCTTATTCTTTTTAGAAACATTTTCTTTTTCTTTTTTTAACAATTTTTCTTTTCAAAGAAGTGTTTTTCTTGTAAAGTAACTTCTTTTTGTTTTTCCATCAAAATAATTTTATTTTTCAAAGAAGTGTTTCCTTCACAAAGATCACTTAATTTTGAAAGCAAGGAAACATTCTCATTTTTCAAATTTTCATTTTCTTTTTCAAAACATGCAATTTTATTTTTAAGAGAATCATTTTCTTTTAACATGCAATCAAACTTATTTTTCAAATTTTTGTTGTCTTTCTTAATCATGTCATATTTTTCTAAGAGTTGTTGACAAAAGATGCAAGTTCATTATAGGACAAATCAACATCCTCTTCTACCTCGGATTCGGTAGTTACCTCAAGGGGGTTATCCCCTTGGACCATGTAGCACACGTTGGAAGCGTCACTTCCAACATCTGAGTCGCTCCCCGCATAATATTGTTCTTTTTCGCCAAGAGAGATGATGGTGTTCCAAACTACAAAAGCCGAGTTAAGATTAGCAACCCTAGATAAATAAACATCATTTAGGATAGATCTTAAAGCATGTATGGCTTTTGCATTAGCCTCAATATTTTTTGCCATTTAAACAATAAGAATCTCTAGTAGTGACAAAATAAACATGAATGCCTAGGGCTTTGAGGAATAAAGACATCTTAACCTTCCAAGTTTGGATGTTAAGAATGTCAAAAGTGGGAGGTGTCATGAAATCCATGGTGTGTGTACAAATATTGTGATTAGCTAAAAAATGAGGATCTTTAACTCTAGGTTGTAAGACCCAAATCAAGAGCACTTGGCTCTGATACCAATTGTAAGTCACCTAGAGGGGGTGAATAGGTGATAAGCTAATCTAATGGTCAATAATGCGGATTAAAAACTAATATGATGCAAACTAAACTTCTTAGAACACCACGTATAATACAAGAGTGTAGCCGAATTCCCCGTGAAGGGCTCTGGACTAACTCCTCAAGATTCCTCTAGATAAGAGTTGAGGTGCCGCGTTGGCTCTCTTGGTTAAATACAAGTGTTAGCAACACACCCCAAGCATATAACAATAAAGCACACAAAGTATATCAAGCATATAAAGATAAACACAATATAAGCATGAAAGATATAAACAAGTAAGAGAGAGAGAGAGCAATCGCAAACACGAGAGATTTGTTTCGAGGTTCGAGCACACTTGCTCTACATCCCCGCCTTCAACACTATGAAGGATTTTCACTAAAATCGATCCCACCGGATCACTTGGTGCCGCAACACCTACAAGCTCTTGGACTCCCTAGTCCCTTCACTCGTTCCCGCAAGAACACACCGCAAGCTCACTAGCTCGCCGAGGCCGCACCTCAAACACCGAGTTCACACACGAACTCGAAACACCGCGAACACACGCGTCCGCTTCCTCAAAGCAAAGAGAAGTCTTTGGTGATCACAACACTTTGATCACCTAAAAACAATCTCACAAGAACACTCCTATAAGATGAATATGTCAATGGGTTGCTCAAGTATTTGTGAGAAAAACAAGATGGAAGTGGTGGAGGAAAACTCAAGAAAATCACTTTTAAAACACTCTTAATAAACTCCCCTTTTGATTGGAAATATTTGCTCTCAAATAAGTGGAGAAAACTTCTTAATGGAGTTGGAAAAACTAGCTCAAAAACTCTCCAAAAATCTTGTAGAAAACAGCCCCCAAATGCCCCAATTTATAGAGCTAGAAAAACTAGTCGTTGGAGCCAGGTTGGCCTGTCGGTCGACCGCCCGGTCGACCGGCCAACGGTCAGAATTCTGACCGTTGAGCCAGCGGTCGACCGGCCGGTCGACCGTGGCACTGGAACAGAGAGCAGAGCTCTCTGCGGTCGACCGGCCCGGTCGACCGGGGCTTTCCAGAGAGCAGAAGCTCTCTGCGGTCGATCGGGGAGGTCGACCGGCCCTCCAGCAATCCTGGCGTGCATGTTCTGTGCACGTAGGTCGACCGACTTCAAGCTCGTCGACCGGTCCGGTTCGACCGACAGAAGCCAGGTTAGAACAGTTAAGGGATTAAAAAGTTATCTTTTTGGCTAAAATAAAATCCCATAAAATCATGAAAAATCTACAAAAATAGGTTCAATATTATACTTTTATAAACAAACATGTTTGAGTAAAATCAAGACATGTTACAAACAATTTGAACTATTTTTGTAACTTAGAAATTTGGCTCAAAACAAAAACTGTATTTTTCCAAATTGATTTTCCATAAAACTTATTTTTTTCAAAACTTCTCTAAATACAAAAACAAGATATTTTAAACACTTTTAAAGCTTAGAGTGTATGGATATGATCCACTACACATACATGGTGAAATATCTATGTTTTTGACATTTAAGCTCTAAATTTGGTTTTGGTTAAAACATATAAACTTTGAATTCCAAAAATCAAACCGGTATTTTTCTAAAAGAAAACTCTTTTTTTCCAAAATAATTTTTTTTTATGAAAACTCATCTAAATCAAGGGTGTGTTTGTGTGTAAGATATACTTGAGCAATCCACCAACTATTCTATCCTTTACATTTTATTCTAAAATAAAATCTTATAAAAACAAACCTAGACACAAGTCTTCATCTTGAACTCTTCACTTGAAGTCTTCTCATATTCTTGACTTGGTCCAAACATGATCCATAAAGGTATACTCCTCTTGAGTACTTGATGTGATCTTGATGTACAAGCTCTTGAATCAAACCGTGCTAGCTCCAAAACTTGACTTTAAATCTTTTGTTGAGCTACGCACCTACTAAGATCTTGATCACAAATCTGAAACTAAATAAACACAAGATCATTAGTACTATAACTACATGAGTTGATCATCATCAAAACTAGAGTGATGGGCCCTTGGGGCCAACAAGAATCTCTTCATTAACTTCTATACTCTAGATTCTCATTGCTACTGTTTTCAGATTCCTTGTGCCAATTTTTTATTGATTGCATAGAGTCTCCAATTGTGACATTTATCTTGATTTGTTCATTGAGCTTATATTAGTTCTCTTTATTCTGTTTGAGAACAAACCTTATTGTCATCTTCATTGTTGTTTGCCTCAAGGAAGAGGTGGTGTGTAAAATCCAAGATTGATAAGTATATTGGTGGTTGTAAATCCAATATCAGATAGTATCTTGGTGGTATATAAAATCCAAGATTGGTAAGTATCTTGGTGGTTGTAAATCCCAAATCAGGTAGTATTTTGGTGATGTGAAAATCCAAACTCAAGGAAGAGTCTTGGTTGTTGTAATCCTTGCTTCAAGGAGAAGCTTTATAGTGAATTTTGTAAATCCTAGAGTGGAGACCTCTTAGGTGGTGGATGTAGAGGAGTTTTCCGAACCACCCTAAAATTATTTTTTGAAACTTGTTACTTATTCTGGTTGATCATCTGTTGAGTTATATTTACATTCTACTATAATGTTGTTTTTAGTTCACTGTGCTATCCTACCATCAGACTGGGTAATCCTACTAGTCTAAATTATTTTATTATTATGTATTAATTTTTAATTACCATTGACCCTATTCACCCGCCTCTAGGGTCTAACAGGAAATCCCATCAGCAAAGTGTACTGTAACCCCCAGCCTTAGATGTACGTGTCACAGTATTTGTATGTGATATGGTGTATACTTATTATTTGACCTTCCTAATAGTCAGATTGAATTAGTTTCAGCTCCATATATCATTTTTCAATATTTTATATTTTTATAATTATTTTTGAAATTTTTCTAGATTATTTTGAAAAATCTCCGATTCGTTGTCGACCGAAACCGATAATCAGCTTTATGATTTTTAATTCACAGACAATTCTTAAAATCATATTTTCTATTTTAGCATCTTTTTGGGATTTTCTGAATTACTAGAAAATTCGGCTAAATCGATGTCGACCGGTATCACCTGTACACACATTCACCAATACATGCAGACGTACAGGTAACTATACATGCACACACATATACAACAAACTATACATATATACACTAATACATACATACATATATATACTTATATACACTTACCTACACACACCTAAACACCTTGAACATGTACATTAACACATATATTTTACGCATACACACACGCACTCATGCATACATCCATGCACACACATGAATTAACGCACATACCTATTTATATACACACACACAACACACACACATACCTACACGTAAGCACCCAACACTCACATACATGCATGCACATTAATATACAACACACATCCACACTCTCACGATAAATATGCAGAGAGAAAGAGAGTGCTCATGCTAGGGGATGGCAGCGGGAAGCATGGTGATGGCAGAGCTTGCTGGAGAGAGAGGAGATCGGCAACGCCGGCAGCTTGACAGAGACCGCAGTGGCTCCGGCAGAGGGTGGTGCGCCAAGGTGTGCTCACGGTGGAGAGAGGGAGGTGGGGTGAGAGAGGAAGGGGGAGATGGTTGTGGATCATGTCAGAGAGGAGATCAGAGCACGGTGGTGTTGCTTGACTGACCTTGGGTAATGGAGCTTGGCCTGGTGGATTACCGTGGTGCCCATTGCTCGGGCAAGGAGGAGGAGATGGGCTCAGTTGTGTGCGACAAGAGCGATAAGAGGCGGTGATGCGGGGGTTGTCATCGCAAGGAGAGGGAGAAGATGGCTCAGCGTGGAGATCTCGAGGCAGTGGAAGGAGGAGGGTGGTGTGTAGCAAGGGAGATGGTGGCCGGTGTAGGGTGATGGGTGGTGGTGCGGAAGAAGGTGGAGGTGATGTGGGAGTCAGAGCGGGTGCAAGGCTTGCGTGTGGAGACCGCCAGCACTCGCATCGGTGGAGGTGATGACGATGGTGGGTGGTTATGCGAGTTAGAGTCAAGGAGGAGATGGTGCCAGGGAAGAGGTGGCTCGACCCTTCCATGTTGATGATGAAGGGTGCGGCTGTGATAGGGAGAATGAAGAAGAAATATGAGTTTGGTTAGGGTATGATTATATAGATAGAATAAAAATTATATGGTTAGGATTATAGATAAGATTGAATGGGTTGTGAATTTGGATATTGTGTAATGGGTTTGGTTAGGGTTTTAGGTAAATAGTTAGGCTAGATTATGCTAATGGGTATGGGTTTTAAGGATGGGTTATTGGGTATAAGCTGTATGGTAATGGGCTTACACGGGCTCAAGAAATAAATGCAAATAATGTGGGCTAATGGGGAAAAAGAAAATAAATAGGACAATGCTACTAACAAAATGTAAAATAATATTATAGAAATAGTAATAATATTAATAATAATTATAGTAATAATTAACAATAATAATTATTATTATTAACAATAACAATAACAACCACAATAATAATAATAACACTAATAGTAGTAATAATACTACTAACATTATAATAGTCAATAACAATTACATATTAAATACTTTTAGCATAATTACTAATAACAATATAAATCGACAACAATTAGTTATCAAAACCTACATAAAATAATAATAAATCTTAATATAAATCATATATACATGTTAAAATATTATTATACATATTAAATCATGTATTATACAGTAGAGATATTTCAATGATCGTAGTCCGTATAACCAAGATTGCATTCAGGGACACAATCCTATAAAGACTCATAAACATGACATTTTTGTGAGGACTGTGATCATGGTCACATGCCTCACGAAATAGTGCATTTTGTTAGGACTGCGATCATGGTCGCATTCCTCAGAAATAGGATTATCATTATTTTGTGAGGACTACGATCTTAGTCGCAGTCCTTAAAAATAAGGCATTTTTGTAAGGACTGCAAGACTGTGACTAGTCGCAGTCTTCTATACTATAATCATTTTGTGAGAACTGCGAACATGGTCGCAGTCCTCAGAAAAAAGGCATTTTCGATGCTTCCGTTTTTTTGAAGCGATTACTTAGGGATATTTTCGTCTTTCGCTGCTGATGAGCACTTCAGAACTTGACACGTGGGCGCACATCCTTACTTTAGAAAAGTAAGTGGGTGGAACGAATAAAATTAAGTGAGTGGGTTTTTTTTTGTTTGACTTATGTGGCTGAAACAAAACCCTCTTTAGGTTATTACAATATTACTAATTATATTAGGTGTAAAGGTTTTCTTAACATGTAATCATAATGTTTGTATATTCAGACATTGCCCTTATCAATAATACATGATTCTCAGTTTCTTCAATTGATTAAACACATACATTTGTTACATAGTTTTTTTTTCTAGATTAGAAACATTGTATGTCTATTAGACTCTGCAACAGACAGATTGTCGCCATGTCTTGTATTAAAGAATGCAGACAGAGTCTGTTTGTTGATGAAGAACTCGAGGAATTTTTTGGGTATGTTGTAGGGGCGAATTTATAGAGGCCCGCAAGGACCACATCCCTTCTGAATTTGGTAATATTTTCAAGCATTTTTTGATGTCATGATTGTAGAGGGGGGACAAAAACTGAAGATAGAGTTTTTTTACTCTATGATAGGAGTTCGGTGGATCGGGCGACCGGCCGACATGAACAAGGCTTGGATCGGTCAACCGCTTGACGACCGATGTTGCACGAGGAAGAAGAACCCAGTTGGGTTTTTTGATCTCCCGGTCGACCGACATTTCCAGTAAGTCCTGCAATGACAGAGGGTATTGAGCGGTCGATTGATGGTCGACCGCAAACTCTTAACATTAAGCTATCAAAGTATCTAAGTATAAACTAAGGATAACCATTAAATAGTATACCCTAAAGCTAGTTTAATTTTATTCATCACTAATCTTCAAGAATTACTAACTGATCATAGTGTTGGCCCAATGGCCTTCCACTCTAGTTTTGATGATGATCAACACTCATGTAGTTATGTTTACTAATATTCTTGTGTTTCTAAGTTTCAGATCATTAACAGGATATTAGTTGGTGATTAGCTTCAACAAGATGATTAGAAGCTATTCATGATGATTCCGTGCCAAAGCTTAAAGATCATACCTTTGCACTTGGAGAATCACGGAGTTTGGACCGAGTCTACTTGGAGATGAAGATCGTCAAGAAGACTTAGGTATCCTAGTTTAGATTATGAGTTTTTAGATCCATTTGTAAAGCTTAGTTTAGTTGATATGCTCAAGTGCACAAAACACACACGTTTCATGATTTGGTTTCTGGTTTTCATGAATAATAGATCAAAACAGTTTACCTTATACCTATGTATATTAGATATGTTCTAGATATACATACATGCTTTAAACTTGCTAGACAAACTTATTTTGACTATCCTATTCATGTTTTGGAAAAATCAAGTTTGATAAAAATACAAAGTTTTGTTTTTGATAAAATTTGCAAGACTCAAAAATAAATTGATATGTTGATATATTGTCTTGAAATTTTTATCACATGTTTATGTTTCACATAAAATGATAAAACAATTTTTATGGTATTTTTAAAAGAGAAAAGATTTTTTAGAAAATATTTTTCCAATTTTTTCTGACCTGATTTTGTGCTGACAGGCGGGTCGGCCGACCGTGACGGTCGACCGCACCAAGGGCCGGTCGAACGATCCGGTCGACCGACGGCACAGACGTGCACGTCTGTTAGGCACAGTGGACGGTCGACCGTGCCCGGTCGACCGGGCCTGAGAGCTCTGCTCTCGGTTTATTTCGGTCGACCGGACCGGTCGACCGATGTTGCCCAACGGTCACATTTTTGACCGTTGGCGGTCGACCGGACCGGTCGACCGGCAGTTGGTCAGACTGCCACATCATCAGCCTAACGGCTAGTTTTTCCTAGGGGCTATATATACCCCATTTCTCCATTGTTTTGGACAAGAATTTTTGAGCTAAAAATTTTCAGTTTTCTGAAGAGTTTAAAAGAGTTTTTAAAGAGTTTATAAGTCAAAAAGATTTCATCTTATTTGTTTTTGGGTTTTTTGAAAAATCAGAAAGCTAGGGTTTTGGGAGATTGTTTTTTTTTTCATTTTCTAACATTTACAAGTGATTTCCCAATATTTTTTTCTTTGTTGCTGGTTTCCAAAAACACCTTGTTTCCACACTTGAGCTATCACCTATCCTAATCTATTAGGATCTTGTTTTTGTGGAAAAAGAAAAGAGAAAAGAAAGAAAGATTGTGTTTGTGGTCCTTGTAACCACTTATTGTAAACCCTCCTTGCTTTTGTGAATCCCTCTTCGGTAGAGGTGATCGGAGTGGTATTGGTTTGGATCCCTCTTTGGTAGAGGTGATTGTGTTTGTTGTGAGCCTCTTCGGTAGAGGTTGTTGTTGTTGTTGTTATTGTTTGTTCTTGGCTACGGGCCGTATCCCTCTTCGGTAGAGGTGGATTGTGGTTGTATAGCCTCGGTGGCTTTGTAAGGTTGAGAGAGGAGTTCGGTACTCCTATAGTGGATTGGAAATCCTACACGGTAGTGTAGGCGGGGATGTAGAGTTGGGTACTCGAACCTCGAAACAAATCTTTGTGTTAGCGTTTGATCCAATTTCTCTCAACTCTACTCTCTTTACTTTGTGCAAGCATCATTTCATTCAAGCATCATCTTTTATTGCATACATATCTTATATATTGCTTGTGTTGCCTTGCATCTTTATATTGCAATTCATTCTTATATGCTTGGCTTGATTGTGTGCATTTCATATTGCTTGGATTGCTTGTGTGTGTGCCTAACTTATACTCATCCAACAAGAGCTTCACATAGCACCTCACCCATTTCAAGGGGATCAAGGGAGTTAGTCCAGAGCCTCGCAAGGGAATTCGGCTACACTTGTTGTATTGTATTAGTTTGTGCATAATTTGCATTAGCTTCCGCATTTAGCGCACTTAGTTTGCATTGAGTTTCTTAGATTAGCAATTACACCTATTCACCCCCCCCCCCTCTCTCTAGGTGTTTTTCAATTGGTATCAGAGCTAGTGCTCCTGATACTTAGGCTTAACATCCTAGGAGTGATCCATTTGCTTGCTAATCTCATTTGCATTTGTTTGTTTTCCCATTCATATATAGTTTTACCATGGACTTCATGACCCCTCCTAGCTTTGACCCTTCCAACGTTGATGTTTGGAAGTATAGATGTCCATGTACCTAAAGACCCTAGGTTTGCATGTCTTCCTTGCCGCCACCAAGAGATGTTATCTTGGTGATGGTAATCATATAGGGGCCAATGCACAAGCCCTAGAGGCCATTAGAAGCACTCTTCCTAAAGATTATCTCTTATGTGTTTCTAACTTTGATTCCGCCTTTGCAGTGTGGAACAAATTGACAACCACCACCACCTCCGAGCTCCAATGCAAATCCAAAGGAAGAGGAATCTAGTGGAGAGTCCGATCCAAAATGCTACATGGTCCAAGGGAATGACTCTCTTGGGTACAATCGGAAACTCAACTAGATAGTAATGATTGTGCTAGTTCTTCAAATGATTTTGTTGATCCCCATGCTTTAATGAAGAACTTTCCATTGTTTGTGAAAAACTAATAGAAAATATACTTGTTGAAAAAGAAGAGTCTAGGCATTAATAATGAAAATAAAAATTTGATTGCTAGACTTGATGTTGTTTTGCAAGAGAAAGAGGAGATTGCTAATGAAAGGATTCATTAAAATCTCAACTTGATCTTGCACTTAAAGAAAATAACTTTTTGAAAAATAAAAATGATTGCCATGTTCTTTTGAAGAAAAATGAAAACTTGTCTTCAAAAGTTGATTTTGTTTTAAAAGAAAATGATTCTTTGAAAATTAAGATTGCTTCAATTTCTAAAGATTTGGATGCATGTTTAAAGAAAAATGATTTTTACAAAATAAGATTGATGCACATGTTTGCCATGCTAGTGTAGCTACTTCATCTAGTCTACCTAATGCATGTACCTCTTCTTCTAGGATTAATGATGATATTTGTATGCTAAAGAAGAGAGTAGATGTTTTGGGCTCCACTATGAGCCAATGTGCTAAGAACCATACACGCTTGGAAACCTTGGTTCGAAAGAAACAAGTTCCATCTTCTATGCATGCACACCCTCCACGCCATACACATGCTCCACATGGACACACTCATCACATGTATGCTCATGTGTACACATGTACACATTGTGGCCGAAAAGGCCATCTTGCTAAATTTTGCTATGATCGTTTACATGTTGAAAATTTAGCCAAGAAGTTTGTTTGGGTTAGAGAAGGTACAACCCCCATGGACCCAACAAGATGTGGGTACCAAAGACCACCCCTCCTATTTTTGATGTAGGTGTGGGCTCTCACATGACGTGAGAGTGATGACACCTTGGAGTGGATGCGTTCCGAACTTCATGAAAATCATATGGATGCATCACTTTCAAGGGAAGATTTGGTGGAGATGACCACCATGTTTTGGAGACAAGGAAAGTTGCTTCTTCGGTTTTGGTAACAATCCTTTACTCCCATTTATTGTTTACATGCTTTCCATTTCATTGCTTATAGCATGTTTTGATGTTTT